>JAWWEY010000013.1:18238332-18262378 GCA_035582745.1 Loriotus luctuosus | reverse complement strand
AGAAAGGTGGGTTGTGTGTCACCCAGGCACGTTTGAACTTCATTAATACCCAAATGTGCATTTGCAGTCCAAGGCAGAGCTCTAAAACTGATCCTGGGGGGTGCTGCTCGGGGGTGAGGGTGGGGTTTGCAGGGACCACACCTGGGGGTTTGCAGGGACCACACCTGGGGGTTTGCAGGGACCACACCTGGGGGTTTGCAGGGATCACACCTGGGGGTTTGCAGGGATCACCCCTGGGGGTTTGCAGGGACCACACCTCTGGGGGTTTGCAGGGATCACACCTGGGGGTTTGCAGGGATCACACCTGGGACTTGCAGGGTCATACCCAGGGTCACAGGATGACAGAGCTCTCTGCTCAGGTTGCTTCATTTTTCTACAACGCAGTGCTGCTATGGTGCTGGGATACCTTCAGGTACACTGCACATCCTGCAGGATGTGCTCTTCAGCCCATGTGTGCCTTAGCTGCTTTTTCCAGATCGTTTTTCGCATTTTTTTCAGATTGTTTCTTCACCTTTTCCCCCTCTCCTCTGTTACTTTCAAGAATTCCTGCCTCTTTTGGCTTGTTCTTCTGTACAGTACTCCTGTTCTAGCTTCCATTTTTTCAGGGAGAGAGCAGCTAGAGGAAGAGCTGGGGTGTTTAACCGGGACAAAAGGAAGCTCAGGGGGATCTTGTCTCTCTATAACCTCCTGAAAGGAGGCTGTAACCAGGTGCCAATCAGTCTCTGCTCCCAGTCCCATCTAGCAACGGGACAAGAGGAAATTGCCTGAAGTTGTGCCAGGGGAGCTGCAGACTGATATGAGGGGAAGTGTGTGGATGTGGCATTTGGGGCCAGGTTTTAGTGGTGAAGACAGCAGTGCTGGGTTAACAATTGGATTCAATGATCTCAGAAGCCTTTTCCAACCTTAATGAGTCTTTGAATCTGTGAAGTCCACGTTCATCAGCAGACTTTCAGAAGCCTGAGTGTTCTGCTCTGTGCTAGGCAGCCTTGTTAGTGCCCTGGTAGGAGCAGAAAGGGGTGGGGGAAAGGTGGAAGTGGATAAATAACTTTTTGTGCTCTCTAATGTGTGTGTTTGCTTTTCTTTACCCGTCAGCAGAAGGTTCCTTACAGTGGCCTTGCTGTTCTTCATTTCTGCTGTGTGGCTGCATTTCTATTTGACTGTTTTACATAGTATGTTTGCATGGGGCTGAAAGGACCTTCTGTATTATAAAAGATGAAAACTTCAGCTCTCTGTTAAGTCAGAAAATTGAGACTAGCATGGCTACTCGTGCTGCTGCTTCTCAGGCTGTTAGGAACTACAAGGGAAAACAGCAATGGAAACTGGTTTTATTGCCTGTCTTTCTGATTTTAGGTAAATATTCTTGATTATTTATCATGGATAAATATGTTTCTTCTTGGTAAACAGTCTTGCTACCTTTTTTATCTCAAGCTGAAAGTAGGACTGCAGGAGGGAGAGAAATTGATAATGAAGTGATGTAGTGTTTAATTTGGTGTTCTTTCTACATGAATTGCACTTTGTGTGTTTGGCTTTCTGCTGTACTGAATTCTGTCAAATTCATGGCAGTTTTGTAGCCCTAATTCGTATCTGGCTCCCTGTCTGGGCTTCTGAGCACAATAGCTGATTTGGTAAACTTGCCATTTCTCCTGAGGGGATTAGCTGCTGTGTAGGAATTGTTATCATTCCACTGAAAGCGCTTCTGAGTTTCTCTTGCTTGGAAACTACTTGCCTGATATTTGGGGGTTTATATATTTGGGCATTCAGGAACTTGGTGGGGGGGAGGGAGTATGGAAGTCGTAGAATTAGCTTTTTGCTCTTTAAATTGGTCCCAATTAGTGTACACTGGAAATAAAACCACACTCACAGTGTTTGAGATGCCACTGGGTTTGTTAAACACATTTCTTAGTCAAGCTATCGAGTTCATTTTAGAATGTGCTCTTCAGGTTCTGTGGTGTGATTTAAAATAAAGGCTCCTGGAGGTTTTTTTTCTAATTAAACTTTGTATCAGAATTTGGATTTTATTTCTTTTGAATTGTGTTGACTTTAAAAAATAATCTGAGTTTGGAGCTGCAAGAATTCTTGAAGGAGCGATTCTACAGCAGTATTTAGGTGTAATCTTGTGTCACCAGAGCCTCTCTGTCTCACAAGGCAGCAGCTGCTGTTTGACTGTTCCATCAGGTCTTACTTCTGCCAGATACCAGCCCATGTATTCAGTTTTACTTCGTGTTTCAAGCAGTTTTAGCCTGGTGGGACCCTGGGAAGATAGGAGGAAGATATGTAACTTACTACTTTTCCCCCTCACTGTAACTTTTTCAAAATTATTGTCTCAAAGTAGTTTTTATGTAGCTTCTTTAGTTACAAAAATAAGTTTATGAATATTGGGAAATAAAATGTTTTCTCTTTCCCTTTCTGTTGTCAAGCTACCTCTGTAATAACATGTCCCTATACTTTATAGTTTCAGTGTTGGCAAAGGTTCCAGTTAGATGATGAAATATGTTTCAGATCTATTTTATTAACTGCTCTGGTTGGGCTAAATGCACATCAAAATAATTTGTTACATTTCTGGTTTACATTGTTATATTCCTGTCGTAGTGAAACATGAGCTTTGAAAGGCACAGCAGTGGAAAAATCCTGCTCAAAACCTCCCTTAATCATAGATTTAAGTGTGACTGTGTGCACACTGGCAGACTTCTGTTTTGGGCAAGTGCATGTTACTGTGAACTAATAGAGAAATTCACATAAAATATTGCTAAGCTGTAAAAAACAATGTGAAAACTGTGTAGCAGTGTTCTGACCTTGTAATGATTTACAGCTGGAAGAGCAGAACTGAGTATGGAAAAAAGAACAAATTTCAGCTTCATGTGAGGGGCTTTTTAAAATTTATTTTTATTTATTTTTTTTCTTTCCTCTCTGAGCTGTATCAGTTCAATACTGTTTGTACTTTTGTCCCTTACAAATGGACCAGAAAACCCATGGGGGAGACAGAGGTGGCACTGACACTGCAGGAGAGGATTTTAGCAGGGAAATACTTGGATACAGAGAGACTGTCAGCTCTTCTTCAAAGAGCTTTAGAGAGCTGCTCTGTGTGGGAGAGGGAGTACAAAAATGAAGGACCAAATGGAGCCTTCTGAGCAAAGGGAGCTGGAGAGGATGAGAGTGTGAAGCAGGGCTGGAGAAGTGGGACAAATTGCACAGCAAGGGAGCATGAAGGCCAAGTACTTGAAATGAGAAGGGAGGGAGAAAGGAGGGAACATCATAAATGCACAAGGCACTAACAGTGTCCAGGGAATGGTAGGAGATGAGGAAATAATTGAGAAACAACTAAGAATAAAATTGAATATTAAAAATATTCAATATCCTCTTTCAGCAGCCAGAAATACAAAGGGAGAATGTGTTACTTGGGATCCTCATCCCAAAGCTCTGAAGCTGCACAAAGTCCCAGCTTCTGAGGAGCTTTGACAAGGGCTGAGGAGCACCAGTGTGGCTGGGTGGGATCTTCAGGGTGACTGTGCTGAGCTATGGGAAGGCAGCTCCAGCTGGGATTCATCTCTGCTTGGTCCTGTGTTGTCATTCTTCCCTGTTGTCCTCCTCCACCCTCCTATCCCCATTCCCCCAACTCTGAAATACTTGTTATTTTCATGTAAATGCACCTGGTGGAGATTTTTAGGAGACTGCAGAGACTGGTGGCCAGTTCATGTAATTCCTTTTTCTATTTAGCTACATTAAATAGATGACCCATGTGTTTGAGTAGGTAATTTGATTGATTGCCATTATTTTCATCCAATATGTGTTATTTCCAGTGTGTTAAAGCAAATACTGCTTATCGTAGATCTTTTCTTCTCCCTTGTATAAGCCAAGCATGTTCACTGTACAGTAAGGACAAGTTTTACCAACTGTGACATGAACTATTGAAATTTCTGTCTCTGAGTCCATTTCCAGGCCACAAAATATTCTTGAGTCGTACCCATATCTGCTGTACTGACTTAAGACTCACATTTAAAAATGTTCTTTCAGTTGCTTTTTAAATTGCAAACACGTATTCTGGCAGTCCTGCAGGTCTTATTTTTAATATTCCATGTTATTCTTAGTATGCAATGTTATTTGTAATACTCAGTTTTATTTTTAATATTTTAAAGACAGTAGATGCTTCTCTGTAAGATTCAATGTTTTTCCTTATTCTTGAATTTGTCTGGCAGTGTTATGGTATTTATTCAATCAGTTTGATTAAAATAAATCAGAGACTTATTCTTTCTGATACTTGCTTTCTGCAGACAAGGTATTTGGCCTCAGGAGTCATTGGCCCTTGATTTTAAAAAGCTGCTGTATTCATCTGTTGGCTTCTGCCCTTAATAGTCTCAGTACAAAAGTGGGATCTGTTCAGGGTTTTTGGTTTCCCCTGTCTGCTGGAACACTCCTGTGTCTAAGTTGACTTGAGCTACTTCAGCCAGCTCTGTGTGTGTGACATGAGGGAGCAGTAGCTGTGTTGTTTGTGGGTTGCTCTAGAGAGAATTGCTGCAGAAAGCTGGGAGCTGTTGCTGTAACCTTTTCTGGCTTGGAACCTTGGCCAGTAGAATGTTCCTGTAATCTGTGCTGTGGACAGCTGCTGTCTGTAGTGCTGTTTGTTTGCAGAGTCCAGTCACTGTTGTATGACATTCTTGGGTTTGAGGTTTATACCCCAAGTGCAAGTGTACTGCAAAGCCCAGAGTTCCCAACCTCTGGTGGGTGTTGCCAAGGCTCTGTGTTACTGCCAGTGTCTGAGGGAGGGGTTTGCATGTCTCACAACCATGTGAGTCTAAGCAAGGAGTTAAAAATTGAGTCTGGTAGATAAAGGCTGAAATGGCAGCTGAGCTCCACAATTAAAGTGTCCTAAGTCAAAATTACAGTTTAATATTCTCACCAAACACAGCTGAAAGCAAAATCTGAAACAGCTTAGTGAAAAGTTTCAAGTCACTGCACTTGGCAGGTATTGGCCTTGTCAACAGCTCTAGCAAGGCTGTGGAAAATGTTTGGGTTCTGGTTTTGGCAAAGAGTGACCACATAAAATATTTGAAGTGTAATGTATTGTAGGGTAAGAATGAAGAGCCTGTGTTTATTACTGGTGATGTGTTCATAAAATCTGTGTGTGTTTTGCTTTGGTTTGCTGTCTTCGTTGGTTTTCCTGGTCTGTACAACTATTTATTGTGGAACAAATTCACCTCTGAAATTGGAACTGGGAGTCAAGATGGAACTGAGGAACTGACACAGAAGAATTAGTCAAGTTTTGCTTTGAAATTTGTTGTCCCATCTTTTCTTTCTTTCTTATTTTTTTCCTCTCAAGATAGTAGACTAAGGGGCTAAAAATATGAACACTTTTCCTCCTCATTTTTACCTCTAAAGCTTCTGATTAGAATTCCAAAAAATAGAAAATAGAATAGAATAGAGGCATTTGTTATTACAAGTATAGTCTGGGAAGACTCATTAATTAAGACTCACTGATGCTCTCACTTGAAGGCAGAGTCATTACAACTCTGGCCTTACATTTAGATATGCTTCAACTTTCATCTACATGTCAGGAGACTTAGTGGTGGTATTTCTGTTAGCTTCTCCTCTGTATGTGTTTGCTGCATTTCTTTGTGTTTCATATTTTTTGGGTAGTCTCAGTTTCATTCAAAGAAATATATTTTCTGTGCCTTTTTTTAATAAGCCAGACTGTTTAAGGTTGACAAGGTGGCAATGTAAGGGCAGGGATTCATGGGGAAAATGATGAATAATCCGGTCCTTCAATCTTGACTACTTTGTTTTCCCAGTGGTTTGTACTGCCCTCATCATAACTGTGCTGTGTCTTTTGCTGATGTCCTTCAATGTCAGTTTTTAAATAAAAATGATGAGTGACAGCCAGACCTATTGTGGCACTTTTTCTGTGATTCATGCTGGGAGACTGAGAGAAAAAGCAGCTTCAAGAGGAGTGCAAAACTCAGAGTTGTTCTACAGCTGGGTCTGCTCCTGAAGTCTTAGCCAAGCGTTGACTTAGCCAAAGAGCTTTTCTGGGCTGTGTAAATCAGGAACTAAAAATCACAGTGAAGTTGTTGCGTACTGTTGAGAGACATCCTTTCACGAAACCGTAATCTTTGTGCATAATTACTTAAAAATAATGATAAAAAAGTCATAATCCTCTATGTCCCTAAAGTCTCCTGAAGATGTATGGTGTATGTTTTGTATCTTTCAGTGCATTTAATCCCAGTAAACCCTGTGAGGGAGGATGGGTTGAATCCCAAGAGCAGGAAGAGAATAATGCCTGATGTGCTGACGGAGCCGCCTGCCATCGACCCCGTTTACGAGGCTCAGGTGTACTGCAACGTCCCCAGCATCGCCGAGCGCAGCATGGAAGGTGGGCTGGGCTGGGGAGGGCACACCTCAGCTCAGCTGCTTGTTCCTTTGTGCTGCTGTTGGAAATGACAGCTCTGTGCACTGGCAGTTCGTTGCTGCTTGGAGAAGGTGGAGCAAATGCCAGCTGGTCACTGAGTTACATTAAATCATTCAAAACCTGCTGTTGCCCTTCCCCTTCCCCATCCCCGTCTTGATTTTTGGAAATTGTTCTGTCCAGCCACTAGTCAGCTATAGGTCTAAAACTGAAAGGGTTGGGAGGGGTATGGATATTTAATATTGGAATTGCAATTCTTGTTACACATCAGCTGCATTTCAAACAGTTGACTTGGAATTCAGGAGGAAAAACCCCACAGAAGTAATTATTTTGGAATTACAAGCCATTAGACATGGTCAACTAGAAGGCGTATTTGCATTCTTTACTCCACAGCAGCTGCAGCAAGTTTGAATGAAGTCCTTCATTAGCATATCCTACTAATGGTTATCAAATAAATCACAAACTAGTATGTCAGAAAGATCCAGATTAGACATGCTGCAAAATCCATCATTATGATGGGGACCTGAAGAGAGGATTATGGAAGTAGAATAACCTTATTGTGTTGACAGAGTTCAGTGCTTGAGTAGTGTTTTGTGTGGTTGGTGGACTTCAGATGTACTGTGGAGATGAGGCTAGGAGCCAGTCTTGTATAACTTGTCTTGCAATCTGAAGTGAAATCTTTCTTGTATTGGTAAATTGTAATTTCCTGGGGGTGTTTTCTTCATTTCAATACCAAAACTATCAAGCTCATGATACCTACATTTATTTTATATTAAAGAAAGTGGATATAAGTAATTTTTTTCCCTTGGTTTCCCTTTCTTCACTTTAGGTCATGCCCCTCATTATTTTAAGCTGGTGTCAGTTCAAGTGCTGATTCGGCACGGCGATAGGTACCCTCTGTATGCCATTCCCAAGACAAAGAGACCTGACATCGACTGCATGTTGGTGCCCAGCAGGTAAAATTCTTGGAGGTTGTTTTTACTAAGCTCTTTTTTTGCTTGAGAATAATTTTTTTCCTCTTCAGGAAACAATTTGTGCAGTCTGAAGTACACTGTGACTTCTGACCATTGTGTTTTGCCATGGTTCAAAAATCCAACCCCTGGATCAGTGGTGCCCAATATTTTCTTTGAAACCAAAGCTATTGCATGTTAGCAGTTCAGACCAGAGTAAGTTCTTAATATTTCTTTAAAAATCAAAAACCATTTAGTTGGATGTTTAAGTTGCCATTCCCCTTAGGTAAGTTTCTACATTTTGAAAATGTAAGTGCATTGTTGGAGATGATCACTTCCCTTCATGCTTCCCTTCCTCTGAATACAAAAAGCTCTCAGGCAGTTCAGCACTACCATAAGATATTTGTATTTATTTATGCTTGTTTGTGTTTATTTTTTCTTTTACTCTTCAGAAATATAGGCTATCAGAATTTTCCCTTGATGATTTGTGTCAAAATTCAGGAAAAATAGGAGTTGTACATTTAACTCTTAAAATACAAGTTAACAGAAAGTGCTACTGTTTGCTGCATGACAACTCCCCCTTTCCTGTAGTTACCTCTCTCTGTTTAGATCTGTCACAAGTTAGTTATTTGTGTCTAACTGCCACTAAAACATCATTTTCCTTTCTGTTTCAGTATAGTGCTTTTGTCTAACATCATGTCTTTGTAGGTTGCTGAAAACTGTTTTCACACCTGAATCACTTTGAGCTGCAGATCTGATCTGAATTGCTCTTTGTGGGAGAACCTTCATTTTTTGTTTAGATTCTACTCACTGATACAGGTGAATTATAGTGTACAGCATTAGAAAAGCCTGGTGATGATGTAATTTCCCAACCTTTGCCATGGCTTGTTTGATTACATGTAAGTACTTTTAAGTAGGATGATGATGGTCATTTTTCAGCAGAGGACTTACCAACGAACCTACAGAATACTTAAAATTAAAAGAAAAATACCAAGATATTAGCAAAATCTGGGCAAATCTACCCCTTCATGCTCCTGTCCCCTCAGCAGTGTCAGGTGAGGAGATTTCAATGGCTGAGGGCTGTGTGTTGTGTCCCTGCATCCAGTACTCAGGAAAAGAGGCACAGTGGGTACACAAAGCAGTGTAGATGGACCGTAAATACCTTTTTCCAGAATGGCATGGAATCTCCTCTGTCTTTCATTCCACACCAGAAAAGCAAGAACATGATTTCTTGACTCACAAATGGCTTTACTCCATTGTGCTGGAGGTGTTAATGCCACACTGAAAGTACATTTCACCTTGGTGCCTGGGAGATCATGGAGCAGATCTTCATGGAAGCAATTTTTAGGCGAGTGCAAGACAAAGAGATGATCCAGGAGAGCCAGCACAGCTTTACTCAGGGCAAATATGCCTGAATAATCTGGTGGCCTTCTATGATGGGGTGACTGGGACCATGATGAAGGGAAGACTAACCATTGTCATCTGCCTGGAGTCCTGCAAGGCTCTCAGGGTGGTCCCTCATGGCATCCTTAACTCCAGCTGGAGAGATGTGGGTTGGAAGGGTGGGCTGCTCAGTGGCCAAATGGATGCAGAGGTGATCAGTAGCTCTGTGTCCATGGAGGCCCTTGGGAGTGGTGTGCCTCAGGGCTCTGGGACCAGTGCTCTTCAATCCCTTCATTCCCAACACGGGCAGTGGAATTGAGTGCACACGCAGCCAGTTGGCAGTGACAAGAAATTTGTGTCCAGCTTGAGAAGCAGATCCATGAGAAACTCAAGAGGGTCAAGAAGTTCAAGAGGTTCACCTGGCTCAGAGCAATCCCAGACATGGGTACAGACTGGGAGGAGTCACTGAGAATAACCCTGCAGAGGACTTGGGGGTTCTGGTGGATAAGAAACTGGGCACAAGCCAGCAGTGTTCACTGGCAGCCCAAGAGGGCAGACATTGGCTGCTGCTGCTCTGTGTTCACACTTCAGCTTCCACCAAAACGCCTGTTTTGTCAAGAGGTGTCATCCAGGGGTCTGGTCCAACATCCTTCAGGAGAAGCTGGATTTCCTTGAGAGGTCCCTAACCCCAGAAGCCCTCTGTGCCCACTGCAAATTGAGCAGCTTTCTGAAATGGGATGTGCATTCCTGAGGCTGCAGAGAGGAGACCAAACTTCAGTCATCTCTACCATAGAGTGGAGTGGGAGTTGTTTTAGTAAAAAATTAATTTTTATAAAAGATGGAAAATGAATTGTTTGCTAGTAGCTATGATAACATTTTTAATGACCTGCCTGTAAGGGGTGAGATTATTTTCAGCATGAATTACTAAGTAGAGAAATATGATCCAGATTTCTACTGGAGTTCCTAAAGGCTCTGATCTTCTGATCTTTCTTAATATCTGTCATCTTAGAATGTATGTGAGAAAGCTTTATTGAAAAGATGTTAACAGCAAGTGACAGTGTTAGATGAGTAGCTGTGTTTCTCAATATTAGTGTGCCACATGAGACCTCAGTTTTGTATTGTCAGAAAAGCTTTTATAGCTGCTTCCAATTCAGTTTCAGGCAAGGAGTACAACATGAAGGCCCTGGAGTCAGAAAAACTATCCATAAAAGGCAAGGAAGCAGTGTGGCTTTGACACAGAATGACCAAGTGGAGCAGTTGAGAGGGCACAGCCAGGCTCTGGGGAGGCCAGAGGGGAACACCTGTGGCTCTCACTGATTTGTGAGCATTAGAGCATCACTGTGTCCATGACACATCCCTTACACTCACAGCAATGAAAGACCTTGTCTCCTCAAGAACAAAATTTATGTAAAAGAGCATCTCCTCTCCTAATTTAGGGCAGCAGAAAGATGAAAGGAGTTGGCTCTGCACCATTCTGTCGAGATGTGTTAAAGCTGACCTTACTGAATAAAGCTAGAATGAAGCCATTGTTTTGAGTGGAACATTCATTACTTCAGCATCAGGAAGTTATTTGCTGTGTTTGCCTGTCAGGCTTATATTCCTTTGTGATGTAAATTTGGAGCTTGATTGTAAATGTGTTTATATGGGGAGTGTGACAGGGTCTGTAATCACTGCCTTTGAACTGAGGCTTTCTTGCTGCTGTACAGTTGAGCCGAGATGTCTGATGGAAAGTCTGGCTTGTTTAAGCTTTCTGGACTTACATCAGATAGGCAAGCTGCTCATATGCAGGCTGCTCTTTATTTGACTTGGCATTCAGCTGATGGAATTCATTAATTAAGCAGATTATGCCACAGCCCCGTGGACTTCTAATGGATATGCAAAATAGCCTTGAGGTCACGCTTGGGTTTTGTGAATTATGGATTGTGACATATAAGTGTGGGATGAATATAAGCAAATGGATTAAATGCTTTGGAGATTTCTTCCATCTAAAACTTCAATTAATATTATTGTTATAATTTTTATTGTTCTGGATGCAAATTTCCAAAGGGAACCAAATAATACATTTTTTTTTCTCAAGAAAACTACTTGAATGATGTTATGAAAATCTGTTCATTGTAGTATTTGCTTATGGGGGAAAGAAACTAATCCCACACATTTTTTTTCCTTATGTAGCTCACATTTATAATGTCAGAAGTAAAAAATATGCAGTGTTTCTTCACTGAGTTTGTATGTGAGAGAGAAGAACGCTTTTTGGAAGATGCTAAAATGATTTCAGAAGACTGCTGTAATTTGATAGTAAGCTGGGTTAATTAGCATATACTTGAAGACATTTTGAGAGGTGTTGATGGTAATCATAAGAAGCTTAGTAACAAATACTGAAATTTTAGGTTCAATATGCACATGTTTTGAAACTGCCACAAAAACGAGCTGGGAGGTGGGAGATGAGACAAGTATCATACTGTGAGCTGAAGGGGGTGTGGATCTGACTTGGAGTGAGGTCAGAGTAGAGAGTCAGGTGAAGAAAGGTCTCCTGGGGCCTCTGCTGGCTTTAAAGAGTCAGACAGCAGTGGAGGAGATGGAATTCCACAGCCATGGAATGGTTTGGGCTGGAAGGGACCTCACTGATCCTCTCATTCCCCCTGCCAGGGGAGCACTGAGGAGTTTGTATAAAAGTGTTCAAGCTGTGAGACCTTTATGAATAAATAATCCCCAACTGTACTACTGCTGCCTTAGGATCTCTTCTGTGGACTACACTGATCTCTTGTTGGGTGTAGTGGCTTTTCCCATTCATTTGTTTTGTGAAAAGCACACACTGTAGTAGTCCTTTGTTCTCACACTTTTTTTTGCCTACTTGAACTTCTCAGAAAACACGTTATTTTTGCTTGAAGTTCTAAAATGATTTTTTGCATTTTAGGTAAAGAGAAAGGGATTCACTCTTGGGATTGTTTGCAGGCAGAATCTTGTATTGTATGATTACAGAAAAGTCGTGTTTGTGTGTCTGAAGCCTGGTGGGGTCATGTTTACTCACTGAGGGCTCTGCAACTCCTTGTGAGAAGCCTGCTCCTCTCAGCTTTTGCCATGAATTTTTGTATTAACTCCTCTAGGAAAAAGGAAATTTTATTGAAGGATGCCAACTCTGTTCCTGGCAGAAATACATATTATAGTTCAAATAGTTGTGCAATATTTCTTCCCTTGTACACTGGTTACAGTATAGCAATAAAAGGTGATATTAAAGCATTTTAAGGCCTTTGCAAATACGATATTTAAGTGTTGATTAAGGATTTAAATGTTGGTCCATTTTAATGCTAGTGCATGAAAACCAGAGTATTCAATCTGGGATCTATTATCCCAGTACTTAGCTTGTAAATAACAAAAGGATCCACTGAATTAATTATTTGAGGGAAAAGAAGCATCCTCAGTTTTGTTATTTTTGTTACAGATAAAATTTATTCTATTGTACACAAATAAAATTATTAAAAGGCAAATTAACAGATTTTAAATAAGGGAATAAAATGCTAAAATTGGGAAGTGTGGCTGTTGTTAGTGGGTTTAAATGAAAAGCTGTTCCATTTTCTGACAAAATTTGAAATATTTTTTATACTCCAACCTTTTGCAAATGTGGTAGCTTGCCATTGTAAGGCCAGGATATCTCTTCAGTTCATTTTTATTTTCTGATTGCCCTTATGGAAATAAAATTTTGAGGATAATTCAGTCTTTTCCAACTGTACAACGGAGCAATTTCCTTTGCTTCCTGCTCCAGCAGCCCCAGCAGCCTCAGCCGTGTTGCCTGGATACTCCATCTCCTGCAGCATCTGTAAATTGGCCAATTCAACAGGAGGATTCATATTCTAAATAAAAACCAAGTCCTGGGGTGGGAGGGGGAATGCTTTGTCAGCTGGGAGCCTGAGTGCTGCTGCAAGTCTTGCTGCTGAGAAAAATAGATGTTTGTTTGCCCAGTTGTACAGGGATATCTGTTTAACAAGGAGTAAGCTTTGAATTTCTATTCAGAAAGATGTCCAAAAGTCATATTTCATGTATTTCATAATGCAGTTCTGCAGGCTTGGGCTTATCTTGTGCTCACTTTAAATCCAATGTAATCCAAAGTTAAGTAATGTGCATCTCCATGTCTAATATTATTAATACACTGTATTAATGCATTGGAATATAAAATCATCAATTATCATCCCTTTTGTAATTTTATCTTAAAAGTTAATTTATTTTGCTTGTCTTTTTTTTCAGAGAAATCCTTTTGCAGAGTACAGAGAAATACTTTTCTTTCTTCCCACAAGTGATTGCTGGCAGTTTTATCATCACAGATTTGATTCCATTAGTATTCTTTCAGGCTTTTGTAAGCAAAGCAGCAAAAGAAGCAGAATAGATAAGGCAGTTCTGTTAGTTTTCTTTCACATGTATTTACAGAACTTATTAATTAAATGAACAGAGTTTAAGGAAAATTTTGATTGTCAGTTTATTCATGTGTAGAGTTTTACAAAGTTCAAAATTTAGAAAATTGGTGGTTCAGCCTGCTACCTCTGTAATAAGCTTAAAAAGCCATTTGCTAATGGGTGTAATTTAATTTTCTCAACTTAATTCTTCCATTTTTAGATTTCACTACTGGGCTGTGAAAATAGTGCAATGTACAAAATGTTCTGTTGGAAATGTTCATCTGGAGCTGGAGTAAGCTTCTAATGTATGATTGTACCACAGGAAGCCTCTACTGCTTGAGAAACAAAAATCAGGCTTTGTTCTTTCTCTGCTTTGCAAATACTGATCTTCAGTTGCCCTGTTAAAATTACAATATACACAAGAATCTATGGATTTAAAATATCATTAATTGGCCGGTTTTCCTTTAATTTGAAGTAAAATGAAAAAATCAGTTTGATTTTTAATCTCAATATGCTTTTTGTCTCATTTTGCATTTTTTTCTTACCGGCGGTTGTGACATAATAGCATTTTCCTGCCAGGAGTTTTTTTTCCTGAAAAGAAATGAAATACTGGAAAATTCAAGTTTTATAAAATGATATGAGCTGCCTTTCTGTTGACAGACACTGATTCTTATGAGCTCTCCTGCATATGCAGGCTGTGAGCAGAGCTCTGCAAGAGGTCCTCTCATGTGTGAGTTTCTCAGTTGGCTCTTCTAAGTGAGCATGGATGTCTTTGTCCCAGTAAACTTCTATTCCAGACTCTCATTCCTGCTTTAGTGGTGTTACTGCTCCCTCTGGTGTGTCATACAAGTCAGGTTTCTTTTTGAGACCTGAGGTTTTTATATCCAAAATAGTTTATCCTTCTAACAAATGTAAATATGAGCAGTAAACACAAATCCCAGAGTTAAGAGATCCCTGACAAAATGTATTTTATATCTATTTTTTAAGCAACGTGAAAATAACTGTGTTTAAACTGAACATCCTATTAAGACAAGAAACATCTGGAGCAGAGTTGGGTTGCCAAGCAGTTTCTGATGCAGTTCTGTGCAAAATTAGAGAGGTGACTGTGTAACCTTTGGTAACTGCTGACATTTAACAAGGAAGTCCCTGCCTGTGTAATGCATTTCTGCTGAAGGAATGTGACACAATGTGATCACAGATTTATTTTTTAAAGGTTCAGGTTACCTTTGGGTTACATTGTGGGATTTTTTGTACCTGTAGCTTTCTTTGCAGCAGTACCACAGTGAGCTGAATCCGTGGTGTATTTGAAATTTCCAGTACAGTGTGGGAGATTTAAGCATTCTTTCACTGACTTGAACTCTGTTTCAGAGAATTAACTTGGATATTTTAGTGAATATCTCTTCCAGCTGCATTCATTACTTCCATGGCAGAGTATCTTACTTGTGTATATGTCCAGGAGTGCTGACCTCTTTCTTCCTGGATAAAAGTGCAATACCCTAAACAATGATTCCAGTTATAATGGGGACACTGGGTACTGCTTTCCAGTCCCACATAACTGAGACTACACTTGCTATTTGATTTGAGGCTGAAGGAAGTAGAAATAAAAGCTGAGATTGTGGTCAGCATTGCACATTACAATATCTGAGAATCCCTTCAAGATCACCTGCTTAAGGTACTGTATTGAACCCCTTTAGATTGTGACTGGCTTTGGCTGTGCTGTTAAAGAGTGTTGGTACTCCAGAAACGAGAGAGGTTTGGAGGGTTTTTTAAGGATTTTAAAATATATTTTCTTTTTCATTTTAATTCATAACAGTATTAGTGACTGAATTCAAAGCAACCCCCAGAAATTGTTCTAAAATACTTTGTGAAAGGTATCATAATTTTAACGTGACAAGACATAGTTCTTTGTAGTTCTTTGGTGCATAGTAAGTAGTTAGGTTTCTTTTCCATACTTGCAAAAGTCCTGAGTGAGAGCAGATGTTGTCCCAGTGGGAAATAACTTCACATCATGAAATTTCTGAGCTGACATACTTGGAATACTTGACTCTGTCGAGCTGCTTTCCCATATGCTTTTGGAAGTTTCACATTTTGGTTTTTATCTCTCTAGGAAACCTTCTCATCCTCAGCTTGAAGCCTTTATTAAGCATATGTCCAAAGGGTCTGCAGCCCAAATGGATGGTTCTCTGAGCAGCCTGCCTCACTTCCCCAGTCATTCCCTGTGTGAGATGGGAGAGCTTACACAGACAGGTGAGTTCCCCTAGCAGCTCTGTCTCATCCTCTGCTCTGTTAAACACAGAGAAGGTCTGCTTGAGAAGGGACCTTCTGATTCTCTTTATATTGACATAAATGCTTTTTATGGAAGCTTATCATGTTGGTTATATCCTCAGCTATGCTGGGATATGTAACTCAACTGTAAAAGTGGCAACAGTTGGTAGAAGCCATGCTTTGTCCTATAGCTTGGCAATCCTGTTACACACTGGTCAGTCTTGGCATCCCTTTTAAATTCTTTTGTAGCAAGTCAGAGCACCTTTCTTTCATGTTGCTTCACACCTCAAAGCTCCTCTGTTACCCTTGTGACAAGCAGCACTGCTCAGTCCCTCCTGAGGAAGATCTGGTGCTCTGTTACTGACAGGGTTGGGATTCAAAGGGACCCTGTGTCCCCTACAAGAGATGCTGATGTAGCAGCCAAACCTGGTGTTATGGATATGTTGTACACATCTGGTGCCTGTCAAATCCTTGTGTGTTCTGGGACCCCTTTGGAAGGAATCCTTGGCCACTGTCAAGTCTTGCAAAGTGATATCAGGAGAAAACAAGGCAGGATACCACTGAAATTGCACAAACACTTGGATTGTGTCACTGAGCTGTTATCTGGGGACTCCTGTGGCTTGCACCAAGGTATACAGAGGTGTTCTAGCGCATAAAGGCTTCAGGGCTATTGCTTTGCTGCTGTGCAAGAAATGTGGATTCTGGGGTAGAGGTTGGTACGTGAGAAGGATACACTCTCCAGCTGGATAAAGGCAGAGCTTTAGCATAAATTATCAAGCAATTTAAATACTCCCTGAAGGCAGATGGAGAAGGAAACTGGATGCAATTGCTACACCTCGTGATTGTTTTCTGAGTTTACACACTAATTTACGTTTTATGTATTTGTGTCCTGACTGCTGGTGGTTTTATTGGCTGCCATAAATTTTCAGGGGTGCAGCATACTCTGCAGGCTTGAAAACCTGACTGAGGTGCAGTCTTCAAAAACACCTTACTTTTATGGTCATGTTAGACCCATTCACTCTGTGTCTTAGTCCAAAGGATTAATATTAAACCTCTGAGGTTATAAACAAACTTTATGGAACCAACTTCTTTTCTGTATATCAGGCTAGTTCCTAGAATATGAGAAATAATGAAGAATAGCAAATTTCTCATGTTTCAGAGAGTTTTCTTTACAGTCATCATAAGTGCAGTTCAGTTTCATAAGTTTATCAGTAAGGCTACTAGCTGTAAGTTTTTTTTTCTGCATAACTGCAAAGATTCTAATCATGTGTTGTAATTTCTGTCAAAATTCAGGAGTTGTACAGCACTTGCGAAATGGACAGCTGCTCAGAGAAATTTACATCAACAAACACAAGCTGCTCCCCAGTGACTGGACAGCCAAGCAGCTCTACCTGGAGACCACGGGGAAGAGCCGAACCCTGCAGAGCGCCCTGGCCCTGCTCTACACCTTCCTGCCAGATTTTGACTGGAAGAAAATTAACATGAGGCACCAGTGGAGCACCATTTTCTGCTCAGGAAGCTGTGACTGTCCCATGAGAAACCACTACCTAGAGGAGGAGCAGCACAGGCAGTACAGCTTACGGGTGAAAAACAGCAATTTGGAGAAGATCTATGTGGATATGGCAAAGATTGTGGGCATTCCCACCAGGCAGCTGAGAGCTTCTAACCCTATAGATTCTCTCTTGTGCTATTTCTGTCATAATGTCTCATTTCCATGTACCAAAGCTGGCTGCATTGGTATGGAACACTTCAAAGTAATCAAGAGACACCAGTTGGAGGATGAGAGAGAAAGACAGGAAACGAAGCTTTACTTCTTGTATGCACTGTTGGCCACTCATCCTCTCCTCAACCAGACTGTCAATAGGCTGCAGCGTATTGCAGAAGGCAAGAAGGAGGAAGTGTTTGTCCTCTACTCTGCACATGATGTCACCTTGTCACCTGTTCTTAGTGCCTTGGGCATTACAGAGGCCAGATTTCCCAGATTTGCTGCCAGATTAGTTTTTGAGCTGTGGCAGGATGGGAAGAGGCCCAAAGAACACTTTATCCGCATCCTGTACAACGGTGCTGATGTCACATTCCAGACCTCCTTTTGCAAGGATCATTATAAACGTTCCAGCAAGCCAATGTGCCCACTAGAAAAATTTGTCAACTTTGTCAAGAGGGATATGTTCTTAATTTTTAACAGTACGAGCTACTATGATGCATGTCATAGGAGAGCACTGTAGAGAAGGGAGGAGGAAAGGAGGCAGTGTTAACTTAGGTCAGTGATTTGTTTTCTGGCAGAGGCACAGTTCAGTTTTCTTACTTCTTGTATTCTCATGTGTAAGTACAGAAGGGTAATGCTTGAAACATCTTTCAACTAGTTTTATTTTCATTCAGGCTGCAGTTGGCCTTTAGTAGAAGAACAAATGCCAAGGGTTATGTGCGTGTGTACACTCACAAATGCTGTTAACTGTTGTGATAAACCATGTGGTGAATGTGACCTGGCTCTTGCTTGACAGAGTGAGAGAGCATAGATTTTGTGTTTCTCTGTTCCAGAGCAATACTTGGATAGCCTAAGTTTAAAGCCAAAACTCCATTTTTTTCTAACACCATCTCACAGTCATTTTAAGCACTTCGTATCAGGGTCGTTATGAATTCCAGGTGTCTGCATTAAGGCATTTTAAAGGAATTTTTGAATTTCTTTACTCAGAGGAAGCCATAATATTAGAATATTATGGTCCTTAAAGCAAAGTGCATGTGTGTGTGTGTGAATACTTGCTGAGCATGTACAAATGAGTGTGTGCCTTCTGCACCTCACAGACCTAAAAACCCTTGGCTGTTGTTGCCGGTGCCAGAGAAGGGTGTACTGGAGAAGGGATACAAAACTCTACTCTCTGATTGCACTTTCAGCACTTTGAATAGTTCAAACACAGTCTAGAAACATGTGAAGGCCTTGTGACATTAAAATAAGTAGCAAACACTAACAGTACCACTAAACCTGAGTGGGAAATTTAGGCTTAGAAATCAGTTTTGTGGTGAAGTGTTGGGTTCTTTCCCGTTGTGAACACGTTCAAGCTGTTGTGCTATGGTACAAATCAGTATTTTAGGAATTTGCTATGGTGACTGCTTGAGACAGCTTGACTAAATACTGAGAAAACTTTGTAGTTGAGTTAGTATTTTTATGGACTAGGAAGCTCTTATTTTATAAGACCAGACTTGTACATACTGTACTGTGTATATTTATAACACAGTAGATCTTTCTTACTTGTTTAGTTTGTAAAGACTTGTGGAGGTCACTTTTTAGATATTTTTTTCCCATAATCAGGATGTTTAGACTTAAGAATAAACTGTCTCTTATGGGTAATTTGAACAATGAGTAGATATGAAAACTTCAGACTGCTTTCATCTCTGTAGGAGTAGTAAATTGAGAACCAATTTTTAATAGAATTCCTAGAAATTTTATAATGATGGAGGTTTTGTAACCTCTAGAAATAAATTAGTCTGTGAGTTGTGATTCAATGGTGCTAGTTTGTCAAAGAAAACATAACTCAGCGTAAATTCTCTGACTCTTGGCATTCTACTCTGTTTTCAATGCTGCATTTGAACATGTTTCTTTAAATAAAATTCTGGGGTCTCTTTGTGTTTTTGTGTTATGTTCGTTGTGACTTCCTTAGCTGTTTGCAGGAACAAGGTGGATATTGTTAAGCTGCTTGTTGCATTTCTGATTTCTGCACTTACTCTGTCCTGGGCCCCAGTCTGGGCAGGAGCAAGTAAACATTTAATGAACACTGAACTAGAAATCCTGATAGAATATTTGGGGCTTATGTACCACACTGGAGTGATAACCTTTCTGTCTAAGACACTGGATCTGCTTGTGTGCTGGAGAGCAAACAGGAAGAGAGAATCTGAAAATTGAGCTGACTGCAGAAATTATGTGAAGGGGACCTTTTGCCCAATATAAGTAGCAAAGACAGAGACCCCATAACTTCTCCTTTATGTTGAGGTGGAACCTCCTGTGATTGTGCCCTCACTGCCTCTTCTCCTGTCACTGGGCAACACTGTGAAGATATCTCTTACAGTTCCCTTCAGGTATTGATGAGATTTCCTTGAGCATTCTCCTCTCTGGGCTAAGCAGACCCAGCTCTACCCTCATGTCAGGTGCTCCAAATCACCTTGGCTGTCAGTGGGGACTCTCCAGCATCTCCATGTCTCTCATCCTGGTGTGTAAAAGAGCACTGATAGCTGTTTGAGCCAAAACAGCCTCCCCTGTGGTCAGGGCAGTGGCAAGAAACTTGGATTTAAGGAAATTAAAGGGAATTTAAGGAAATCTGGAACGGAATTCAGTGACAACTTCAGGTTGTCAGTATCTGCTCACCTGTATGTTTGAGGGTCACTGGGTGGGCAGAACCAAATCTTTAATGTAAAAATAATTTTTTAAGAAGGGCAAAAGCCAATTATTCTTCTGTGTATGCACAGCTCATTAAGATCTCCTGTAAGCCATACACACAGAGGATCTGCAGCAATGAAAGACATCTCCAGTGCCACCAGAAGAGCTAAAGGAAGGAGCTGCAGGGCTGACATCACTCTCACAAACCTTGGACCTGGCTGTGGACATAAAGTGATAAGCAAACTGCATTACTGAAGTTGATTAATTGTGATATTTTGAAGTTTGACCTAATTTATGATTCAATTTGTGATTTCAAGTGGATTTATATTTGGATTAAGGTAACAAATGTAACTACCTGAACAATGAAAAGAGGAATTCGTGGGAATTTATTTATCCTGGAATTGATAAATAGCCTTTCTGTAGGGGTGCACTGATGAATTAGGTGTACTAACTGAGAAACAGTGGCTCGAGCAGTTGCACAATTTAATCAAGTGCTGCTGCTTTAAGGAATTGTGCTTGAGATGTTGCTCTTGGCTTGAAACCGGTGTAGGAGTGGGCTGTTTTGTTGTGTGCTAAACACGGTATTCAGAAACTGATGTTTAAACATGTTGAGTACTTGTACTGTGAATGAAATCCGTGCAGTGCTTCCTCACCCGCTCCAGCTCAGTTTCCAGTGCCGTGCTATGTCCCGTCTCTCCCTGCCCACTCCTCCCCTCCGTTTGTTCCATTTCTAGGAAGCCGTAACGGCTTTAGCTCCAGACTCTCCTTGCACGCTGTGAGTGCCAAATGGCTTGGCCCGAGCTGCCGTGAATTGTTTGTTAGTGCCTGAAGAAGGGAGGGAAGGGCTCCCAGGGCGAATTCCCGGAGCCGCCGGCATGCGGGAGCGCGGCGGGGCTGCGGCGCCCTCGCGTGGCGGCTCCCTGCGCTGCAGCTCGGACTGCGGGAATTACGCCGGGAAAGGCTCTGGAAGAGTTTAAACCAGGTGAAATGGATTTCATCCTGCACTCTGAGAAAGAGGCTTTCATCCCCGTGGTTTAAGTGAATAGGTGTCTGTGAGAGGCTCAAACTCTTGTGGCATGAAGAAGGAGTAACGACAGCTGTGGTGGTAATTTTGAAGTGAGTCATTCATGTTGAGCACAGGTGTATTCTGCAGGTATTCTGCAGCTTTGCTAGCCTGTGTACTAAAATCAGCCCTACACTTTTCAGCAGAGTTATTTTTGAAATTAGTAAAGCCTATTCTATATGGAAGTATAGGACAGACTATTATTTTTTCCTGTCACTTTTCTAGTTTGGTCTCAGTTTGTTTGCCTTGCAGTTTTGTTCCTTCCCCCTTTTTCACATGAAAGTAGCTGTGCTGCATATGAGTACTATGACCTTATTCAAGCAGTTGAGATGTGACAGAGTGTGAACTTCGTAAATTTCCTTCAAACTGAAATCAAACAGCATTAAACTTGTTATTTCCAAATGTCCTGGAGAGCCATTTTCAAAAGTGATTTAGAATTACACTTAAGCTATTCCTTTAGGATCCCCTGGCCAAAATACTAATTATTTTTTTCTTCTGTTGAAAGTAAAAATGTAGGGTGAAAGAAAAGTGATGGCATTTGAAATGTAAAGCAGTCCAGTTTGCATTCTAAAGTCTTTTTGGCAGGGTAAAAAAGTCATCTGTTTGGCAGTCTGTCTCAGTTTGGGAAAAATTAGGAGGAAACATCCTAAAATGCACATGTCCTCTAAGAAAGGTAGGTTTGGGCAGCCCCTCCCCACAGGTTTGAAAGGAATTTCTAGGAGGAAAGTAAAAAAAAAAAACCCCGTTGTTTAAGAAGCAGAGTGCACACAGGCACAGAGAAAAAAGAATTAGTAATGTTAGGTGATAAACTTTCTCATTGTGCAGAAAGCTGGTATCTCAGAGTCCTGCTCGGCTTGTCCTACAGCCTCCCCACGGGCCGCGGGGTGGGGCTCCCGGTGCCGGGCTGGATTTTGGACTGGAGCACAGCCGAGCAGTTCCCAAAGCAGCAGCCACAGCCCCAGGAGAACTTCGTGCCTCAGCTAACAAACGAGCTAGCAAAAGCAGAGACACAACTCTCCTGGCTGCACAGCAGAGAGAGCTGGGGATCTGTGAGAGCTGAACGCAAACTGCATGCTGAGCAATTTCCCCGGCTTCCCCCTCTGAGCCTTCAGTTCCAGGACCCACGTGTGGGGATAAAGCCCACGGTAGGGGTTACAGTGTCATAACATCACCCCAGGACACAGCCTTACAAATGCCATCATAGAATGGTCATGGGAGGATGTGGGAGGGGAAAGTTTGAGCAGAAGTTGTTGCTGTAGGTCCTTGCAAAACAGGAAATGTAGGATAAAAGATGAAAAATAGAAAATAGCAAATAGAGAATGTGGCTTCTTGCATCCACCTTTCCTGGAGCAGGTACAGAGGCAGTGGTTTGAAGCTGTTACTAACTAGGAGACTGAGGACCGATGGCCAGCTACAGGGCAGAAGCAAAGTCTAGGGGCAGCTGCAGGGTGTGTGTGTGACTGCTGGGCTGTAGGCAGCAGTGGCTGAAGTTACTGGAAGGTTAAAGGGTCCAGGGCCAGCTCCTGAACACACTGAGTGCTGTCCTACTCCTGCTTGGACCTGTGGAGGCACAGCTGCAGCTACTGGATAGGCCCAAACAGTTTTGTCATCAGAAGAAGAGTGACCTAAGAAGGGATTCTGCAGATTTAGATGATGAGAGGTATGATCGTAATACTGTTTCATCTTTTTAAAAGTCTGTCTGCCCCCAAAAGTGGTAAGTAACAGAGATGGAATCAAGTCTGTTTCCTGATGAATCAGTATTCATCCACTGGTTGCTAATTTAATTTTCCTTTTTGGACTGATTGCATACTGAATATTCTTTAGCAATGCCAGTTTTAACAGGCTTTTGGCCAATTCAGTGCCTTTAAAAAAAAAACAAACTTCAACAACCAAACCTTTATAAGTAACAGGCTGCAGTGCTTTTCTGCTTTGCTCATACATGCATAAGCATATCTTGAAGGATGATTAATAGCTACTGTCATTTTTTGCTGTCAAGTGGACAACAATAATGGCTTGAGTCCTATCTCAAGCGCCAGAGAGATGTCTTTTTGCTTAAACCTCTTCCAAGGGGGATTAAATGATGTCCATGACTATGTAATAGGACTGGTGTAAGATGACATTTGTCAGCAATTACTGTGCTCTCAGCTGTGTTCCTAACCCTTTAGCTGTGAACCCAGAGGTAAGTAGGTTTAGGGAGAGTTTCACCTGTTAATATTTAACTTGAGTCTGCTATCTGGTAATTGGGGTTTTGGTAAGAAAGAGCACTGCATCTTGTTGAAGAGTGATAAAAATACTTTTGCTTTCAGAGGGCACTGGAAGCAGGCCATGCTGCTCTGAAGTGGTGTTTATAAGGAGGAGGCAGCCAGACAGGGGCTCATTAGCTGTGAGGGCTTGTTGTGAATCTGGGCTGCTTCTGGCAGTTCTTGTTCTGACTGGCAGAGAATGGAAGGTAATTGTCACAGCAGGACCCATGTATCCCTGTGAAACCACTGAATTTGACTGAATCTCCCCTTTCACAAAGGACTGACTGCTTGCCATCCATAATTTTCATAAAGCACTTTGCTGGGGCGCAGACCTTCGCCTTGCCTGCTTTGCCAGGAGGAAAACTTCCTGCAAATGCTGGAAGCCAGTGGCAGGAGGGAAAGCAGCCTTTCTGTGCCCTCGATAGCTCCTGGGGTGCTCCTTGGGCCCTTGGCTGGCGCTGCTGGAGCCGTGGGGTCCACAGCGGCTCTGGCCCTGCACCTTCCCCGCTGCCCCATGGCCTCCGTGCTGCAGGTTAGATCCTGCAGGTTTGCTCCTTCTCTGCTGCCCTATTCACTGCTGCCATCCTCTGATGTTTGTGGAGCAGCACTGAAAAACGCTGCCGGGGGCCTTGCCGGTAACTCGGTGCTCACACGGTTTTAATAGCGGTTTGCTGACCTTGGCTGTCATCAATGGTTTCAATTTTAATTAGGGGTCGCAGTGTTACTTCCTCAACATCAGATGACAACGCAAATGGTACACCTCGTTTTTTGTCAGGGAAATAGACCCCTTTACTGTCTTCCAACTCCTTCATCGGATGCAAAAAGTCGAATTTTCTGAGTGGTTCAGATTTTCAATCCTGCAATTCCACCTGCAAGGTTCTCCCATACCCGGGGCTCTGAGGGTGCTGTGGTGGGACAGGGACACTCAGAGGGTGTTCTGAGGGTGCTGTGATGGGACAGGGATGCTGCAGGCTCTGAGGATGCTGCAAGA
>JAWWEY010000013.1:18206128-18238232 GCA_035582745.1 Loriotus luctuosus | reverse complement strand
CTGTGGGGGGCACATGGGGCTGTGGGGGGCACATGGGGCTGTGGGGGGCTGTGGGGGGCACACGGGGCTGTGCGGGGGCACACGGGGCTGTGGAGGGCTGTGGGGGGCACATGGGGCTGTGGGGGGCACACGGGCCTGTGAGGGGCACATGGGGCTGTGGGGAGCTGTGGGGGGCACACGGGGCTGTGGGGGGCTGTGGGGGGCACACGGGGCTGCAGGTGCCGGCCGGGCCGCACGGAGCTGAGAAGGAGGAGGATGCTGAGGATGCTCCGCTGACCAGAGCAACCCCTGGATCCCGGAGGAGGGGACCGGGACCGTGTCCTGCCCGCTCCTGCGGCTCGGTTCGGGTACGGACTGCCGGGGTGCGGTACCCAAAGCGGGGAACATGCTGTGAAATCAGGACGGAGTGAAGCTGCACCGAGAGACCCCCGGGCCGGCCCTGCCTCTCCGGGGGAGCCTGTCCTGGAGACGGGCCTGGGACAGGCCGCGCTGCAGGATCCGCACGGCTCCCCCGAAACGGGGCCGGCGCAAAAACTGCGGTCACCCGGGCGTTGATTTGAGGTACGGGAATGGCTCCAAAGGGCGCATTGCGGAGTGGCACCTGTGTAAGTGGGGGCAGCTGAGGGATGGCGGGGCGAGGCTGAGGCGCACGTTCCGCTCCCCGCAGCCCCGTGTGTGTCTGTGTGCGTGTGAGCAGCTCTGGGCAGCAGCACAGCCCCATGAAATGGGCAAGCCAGGGCTTTCCCTGGAGACCGGGTTTCCTCTCCCTCCAGCAAATCCCCACAAAGTATTTCCTCCAAATAACTGGAATGCCACCCTAAGCAGTCTCCTGCTTCATCCAGAAAATTTGGATGCAGGTTGAGTTCATGCCCTGTGATGATGTTGTACCCCAGCTTCAAATGCTTTTAAAATTTCCTGTACTTATGCTCTCATGTATCTATAGAGGGAGTAAATCAGCACTGGCATACTTGACAGTGATACTTGTTGCACAAATGTTTATTTCCCTATACATATGGTATAGATTTCATACACCTTTGGCTGTTGTGAAGATATTTTGGTAGTTATATGTTGGGCTTGGAGCCTGTCTGATCAGAGAACAAAAATATTGAAAGTATGTGAATGAAATAAGAAAAATACAGAATGTCAAATACTAGCCACTGGTAACAGCAGGTGCAGGGAACATTTTGCATGCAAGCTCAAAGCTGAGATATGTTATGAAATCCCTTTGAGTATTTCTGGATGTGGCACTGAGAATATGAAGCTGGATTGATGATCCTTCAGCCCAGACTGTTCTGTAATCCTGTGTGGTTAATTTGTGGATGGAAAGATGATAGATTAGTAAGTGGTTCATTGTGCACACTTCTAACTCTAACCACACTATGAGCAATTTACTTATTGCTATGGAATAGGAAATGTAGTATTTGCTTTAGTTTCTTTTTTAAATGGCATCATTTCTTCAGTACAGAATCCAGGTCATGTTTTCTCAATCCTGTGTGCTTTTAAATAATGAATATGGGTTGAGTATGAAACATGCTTCATCCTCATTCTCTTAAGCTTTCAATTTATCACAGAAGCAGTCACAATTCTTTGGCCTCTTGGAGCTCTCAAACACATTGAAACATATTATTTCACCAGTAGGAAATAGTGCTAAAGCACCTGGTGCAACCTTTGCAGGTTCCTCTCATCTATATTTATTAGAAATAACTCTCAGGATAACTCAAAGAATAAGTTCCCTGCAGACTATACGAATTAAGACAAAATACAACTATTTAGCTACAACATTGACAAGAGAGGAAAGGGGGTCTTTCTCAGAGCCTGGGTGGGCTCTGTGTTCCTGAGGGTTGTGTGAGAGAGAACCAGAGCCAAGTGGTGCTGCTGCCTGGGGACTGCAGGAGGGAGATCCAAGGGAGGAAAGGATGCTGCACTAAGGACGTGCTGTGGCCCAGGGAATGCATGGAGGCATCCTCCCTCTCCCTCAGAGATGGTGAAGGACCTGCCTCAAGCGCCATGCCCTCTTTTGAGCATCCAGAACAGTGAGAAAGCTCAAAACTGGAGGGAGATTACAGAGAGAAATCAGGAAGGGGACAAAGGTTCAATCAAATGCAAATATGGTTACTATAAAAAAAAAGGAAAAAAAGAGAAGGATTTGACTCTCTTCTTCCTTGTGGTTAGGGCTAGAAGTAATTATAGTTAAAAATATTCAAGTTGGGCATTTAAGAAAGAAATTGTGGGAGTAAGACTAGCAGGATGGTGGGATGAACTGGTGGGAGAGGTTTGAAGTCACAGACCTTCAATGTCTTTAGGGACAGGAGATATGAACACCTCCCTGAGCATTTATTTTGCTTTGTAACGAGGAGATGAAGAGGTGACTTCCAAGTCTCTCTCATCCTTTATTTTTCTTTGGTTGTATGGAAATACTTCCCCAATGTCCACTACTTCTGGCATGTATAGTGGCAGCCTCCTGGCAAACAACTTAAGGATTTGGGTGTTTGGAAGCTGTGCATTTCTCCCAAAGTACAGCAAATTATCTAAAGCCTTTTCATCCATCCAAATGAGGCCACATAGCTTGGCAGGGCTGAGGTTTCTCTCAGTTCCCACAGGAGTGTGCAAATGTAGATTTCATTGCTGGCTTCCTGCCTAGAATCTCCTCAGGGAAAAATCTGTATCATCTTAATCTGTTACCTTTCATTACTTCCTTCATTCCCAACCCCTCCTCTCACAATTTTCTCTCTTTCTAAAGAAACTGATGTATTTTTCTCTTCAATCAGTGACCACTCAGGTAACTCCAAAATATTGAGATGTGTGTGGGGGGGATTCTTTTCCAGACACAGAATTGAGAAGGGCTTATTGCATCTCTGATCCACTCTGTTTAGAAATCTTATAAAATTATGATTTTTAACTTCTTATTTAATCTTGTTGCAAAGTTTGGCTTTTCCAGAATCCAAAGGGTGCCTCTAAGTTCATGTGCATTTGTTTGTGTGCCTGTATATAAATACAATCTCTTACAGGGATTTCTCATAAAGCTTTTTTCACTGTTTCTTATTTACACTCAGATGTCAAATCTGTCAAGTCAGACTTGGGATTGAATAGAACACTTTGCTCTGTGTGCACTGTTCTCTTTCCTCAGGCCCTCCTAAATGTGAATTTTCAAAATTTCTCTATGTGATTTTCCAGTAATGTTCCCTGTACAGAATGGAGTATTTTTAATAAGAACACTTTCCTGCAAGAGGAGATTAAAGTCCTGTAAAATATTGATTTAAAATTTAAAGCTTGTTTACAGCATTTATCAATCCAGTTTCTTTCAAAACTTCTGAGATTTGTCTAGTTCATCTGGACAGAGATAGGCAAAGACTTTGGTTGTTGACCCCTTCTGAAAATGACTTTGCCAGTGGAAGAGAGTGAAGTGTCCTTACCAAACACCCTCAGCAGATGTCTTCTCTATTGAAGAGCTTTCTCAGACTGACGGTGCCAATATCTGCTGTTACCCTGGTGGGCCAGCTCTGTAAATCACTGATTTGTTGGATGTGTGGGAGAAAAGAGCACAAAGCTTTGTTCTTTAGTCTGGTACTCGACTGAGTCTGGTCTGCTGGGAGCACCTTAGCACAGGAGAGAAGGGTTTTGTAATCACACCTGGCACTGGTCTGGGGAGAGATTTCCCCTTGGTAAATTTTGAACCTGGGTGGATTTCAACAACATTTGTCAAGAGTGTAGAAGTCACCAAGCTCCACAGATTTTGTGAAAATATATGACCAGAGGAGAGAGATTCTCTAGGAGAAGTTGAAGACTGTTCTGAAGATACTGAAGTTGATCAGAGGTAAGATAAAAAAGCACGGATACCAGACTTCTAAAATCCTGAGCCTACTTTTGTCTTTGTTGTTTTCCATCAATAGACACTTGTCCATAAATGTTGTGCAGGTAAAGAACCATTTCCAGATTCTGCTTATACTCCCACAGAGCTGGCCTCAAGAGAGAGGTTTCTGTAAGGAGAGTAGGAAGGTAAGTTCCAAATTATTTTTTTGCCATGGCAAAAAAATAGAGAAGAAGTAATTTCAGATGAATCTGCTGGGAATGTTGGCATGTTATTTGCATTAAGAAATGATACATGCATCTCCCTGGTGGGTGTTATTAGTAATGAGCATGGCCCCTTCACAGATGTGAACCAAACTTTGTAAAGGCTCCCCTGCACCCTCATTGAAAATCCTGATCTCATTCCAACATGCAGTACCTGTTGGGAAGCTCTGCCAGAGCACAATTCCTTTGTGATTTTACTCATCACTGAAACTGAGAGTCAAGTGAAGAAATGTCGATCCAAAATAAGAATGGCTGGAGGAAAACATTTTTAATAATTTAAGTTTTACAGACTTCCACAAGAAGCGGTGAAAGGAATGTCATCCTTAGGATTCTGATGAAATTCCAGCCTCTGTAATAACATTGACTCTGAACTCCACCTGCAGTTTCTATATAAAAACTGCTCTGCTTCCAGCTGCAGCCTGCTGTGCAGTGATGCTGCTCAGTGTCAAACAGGTGCTAGAGCTCATCTGAGAGGGAAATGATAATATAATTTATATAATTTTTACTGTGCTTTGTTGCATATTTCCAAGTCTGTTCAAGATTCCTCTGGATAAAATGCACAGCAGAAATGTGCAAATTTTTGAAGAGATTTTTATGAACCTGGCTGATTATTTAACTTTTTGGGGGTGCAAAATTGTTATGCTTACTTGTGGGTTTTGCCAAAACTTAAAACATAAATGCACTAGATCAGTGTATACATACAACACCAGGAAATGCTGAGAATTTTCTTTTTCTTTATAAATTCCAAACTATAATTGAATGTAGAACTGTTTGAAGTGACTGGAAGGTTGTGGCTGAATTTAATCAGGGCTTTAATGTATGTTATATATAAGTCTCACTCCTTCCTAGAAGTAATTCATATTCTGCTAATGCTTGTACGAGAAACCACTGGGTGTGTTGGGGTGGGGAGGGGGAGAGCAAATGATTTGGGGAGAACTCCTGACACTGTGGGACGTGACTCAGTGTGAAATGGCAGCTTGAGCCTGCAGGTGATGATTTAATGTTAAGTAACTTGAGGGAAGGAATATTTTCCAGTTTGCCTTGGGCACTCAGAACCTTTGTGCCTAATGCATCTTAGAAATTTTCTCTGCAGACTTTTTCAGGCTGTGAGGACTTTCTAGGGCCTTGAGTGCCTTATCCTTGCTGTTCATTCCTGCCTTGAGGTAAACAGTGCCAGAATGCTCCTGGAGCTGTGGGGAATGATTCCCCTTTGATCAGGCATAGCCTGAGCCATGTGCTGGTGCTGTTCTTCCACTGATGTTTTCTAAACTGGGCTGCAAACTGAGAGAGGTACCTGCAGTTTGATAATTTGTAATTTATTACAAACTTGTCATAGCACAGGGACTGTGGTTAGAAGCTCTGCAAATGAGAACAATGTTAGCAATGTCAAATAAAGTTCAAAATTCACATCAGTGACCACGCTGACCTGTGGTTTTCTCTCTCCTTGCATTCTCTTTTGCATCTAATTAAGATACAAGTCAGCAGTGTCCAGCTCAGAAGCTGTCCTGCTTTCTGCACACAGCCACCTCGGGGGGAAAATGGATTACCCAGGTGTTTGTTCCACTCTGGTGTGTGAGGCATTGCTGCCAGTGTGAATATGCCATGTGAATATGTGAATATGCCATGCTGGAATCCAGGTGCTCATTTGGGAGCCCTGTACCTGTAAAGGTCTCTCATTTTTAAAGGCTACAGGCAGTCAGGAACTTACCACACTGTCACCTGTAGCCTGGTCACTGGCACCACAAACCCCTGCCCTATTCACTGCTTTCTTATTCATCCACAGGCAGTAGCATGTTGATTAATATTTTGCCTCTTGGAGGCATTCCTTTGAGAAGTTTCAGAGGTTCTTTTATAAATTTTGCAAATGGTATCCTAAGCAAAAATGAGTGGATTAATGAGAACTGCCATAATCTATAATGATGTGAAACAATGACATCCTAAAGATGTGAGTGAAGGAAATGTGTAGAACTTGGACTTTTAGCCAAGCAAGATGACCCTTTGTTTCTGAGCTATTTGAATTTTTAACTTCAGGAGGTAACCACCTGAATGGTAGTATTCTGCCTGGATCAAAATGTTGTATTTTGTGATGCAGGGAGTCAGTCCACCAATGGGATCCCCCTTGTGGAGGATCTGAATTTGAGTAAAAAGTCCTGACATATTTCATCTAGAGGTACTTCTCTTTATGATTCTAATATAGCTGTTAATAATTAAATGGGAATGAGTGATTTTTCTGAAGGGTGCTGTATGTAACAGTATTTTTTTCAGTCCATAGAAGAATCTTGTGTATATCAAGGAGAAGCATTCTTACCTATTGTCATGATATCAAGATTTGTTTTGGTAGCTTGTCTCCAGATCCCAGGAATATCACTAATTTCCTATTCTTTCACTGCTAGAGCAGAGGAAGTGTGTCTCTTTCTCCAGGAGAGGGTGTCCCATCACTGCATGCCAGAAAGATCTTACATACAGGCTTACACACACTTTGCTCTGCTTTTTCCCATGCTGTGTCTCTCAGCCAAAACCAGCTTGGAGAAATGCAAAGAGAGTAAATAAAAAAGGAATAGAAAGAATAAGGCATTAGAAAAGGTTAGAAAAGAATAATGTTTTAGGAAAGGAGAAAGAGTCCACATTTCCTCTTTCACTTTCAGGCTTATTGCTACTGACAAATCCTGCTGTTGAGCAGAGAATGTAGTTCAAGTGTCCTGGGGGAATTATACATATCACAATCCTTTTTCCTTTTCTGTTTCTGTAACAGTCTGTCTTATACGGTGTATTTCATTCATTCCTTAGCAAAATGCAACACCTGATTTGTGGGTCATATTTCTGTCCTTGTTAGATTTTGTTTTCAGAAACAAGTTTCAGTTTATTTACAGCAATTATAATGTTAGAAACACCTATGCTGTGAAGTACTTTTATTTGATTCTAGCTCCTCTTCAACATGAATGCACTGTGCCTCTTTCCCTCTTTTCTCTCTAAAATGACTCATTATTCAAATGCATGGCAACTTTAATGGAAATTTGCATGGGGCTGTAGAAGTCAGGCTGGCAGATGGTTATGGAATGAATGTGTGCAAAATTTGTTTGGGACTTCAGGTTCTTTGTTATAGTTTTGGTTGTTATTGTTTTCCAAAACCCTGGCAGCTGAAGAAGGAGAAAAAGAATAAGCAGAGAGAGGATCAATAGCAGGAAAATTAACTCCTAATGTAAAATGACAGCTTGACAGAGAACACAGTCAGCATGAATTGCAAATACAGCAAAGTCTGGGAACCCTAATCTCATACATTTTTTCCCCTGATTCTGTGTAATTCTTCTACATATAGTCTTATATGTACTAACACTGTTTGCATCATAAGAGGCTTAATATAATCAATATTATATTGCAAAAGCATTCTCAATATAATTAGAAGATTCTCATGCCTCCTCAGCAGAATTTGCAGTTAATTTTTTGCTGTGGTAAATGTTAATTTTGGGGGAATACACATAAATCCAAGGAAGTGCTCTCTACTCCATTGACTCAGTTCATAAGAATAAATAATCTCAAGACTTCTGTTCTCTGGTGCTCAGATGTCATGGAAGCAACTTAAATTGGTATTATTAGACCTGAGTCAAAGCACTAGTCCTGACTTGTCTCATGAGTTGTGGTGGCAATCAAATCCAGGCTCAGGTCCTCAGCTCTTTGGGTTTAAGGGGATAGCTGATGGTACTGTGTGTGTGTGTGGTGTTCAGTTTGTGCATTGTGTCCTTGGCAGCTGGGGTTCAGCTGTTTCTCCAAATGCTGTATGTGGTGTTTGGGTTTTTCTCCAGCTGATTTTAGCTCTGTTTGCTAGACTTGATCCTTGCCCTCCCTGAGCTTTGAAACAGCCAACACACCTTGCATCCTGTGTGAGCATGTACATAGCCCCCCATGGACTTTCCTTTTGTGTTTTGGCTTTCCCAGCCTTTGCTGTGTGGCAGTCCCAAAGGACCACGTGTGGAATGGTTCATCTGAGATCCCTAAAAACAACAGCCAATTCTTTCAGATACTTTCCACAGCTGCAAAGCATTCATTAGAACAACTGAACTTGATTGAAGACAAGGGAAATGTCTAGTTTAGTAGCAGTAAAAGGATTAGAACTAGATGTGGTTTTGTGGCACGAGCCTGTTTTATGTCTCAAGCTTAACATTTAATAGAATGTGTGGCTGAGAGACTCACCTTACAGTGGTATCACACACATTCCTGTGCTTACATGTGTCCAGTGGAAAAGATGACATATGAGGAAAGCCAATTCTTGACTGTGCTCTCTGAAATTTCCTGCAGGGGCTTGGTTCCAGTCTCCTGAGAACCGCTTGCAAATCCTGTGTATTGCAGTGGTTCAGATCCTCTTTCACAGCTACAAACAGACCCATCAATTATTCTACATCTTAAGCCAAGAGGTCATTCCCTCAGCTGGTTCCTGCTGTGGATCACAGCTCCTGCACTCAGGCTCATGTTCATTCCTTGGGCTGGCAGAGCTGGAAGGTCCTCACAGTGATGGAAGTGTGATGATGCCTCTCTCTCTCTCTGTCTCTGCCCGAGGCTCATTAGCACCTGCTGGGACTTTGTGTGCAGGTGTAGGAGGGGTCACAGCGACGCAGAATCCATCTTTAGCAGTTCTGGCTCTTCCTGTGGGAAACGAGCCCGGGATTCCCGTCCTGCTTTGTGTCACACCGCAGCACTGGGGGCACCGGCTGCACACCAGTCCAGGCTCTCCTGGACTGAACAGCCCGCAGTGAGAGACCCTGAGTGTGTGTGAGTGTGTGAGAGTGAGTGTGTCTGTGTGTGTGTGTGTGTGAGAGAGAGTGAGTGTGTCAGTGTGTCTGTGTGTGTGTGTGTGTGAGAGAGAGTGAGTGTGTCAGTGTGTCTGTGTGTGTGTGTGTGTGAGAGTGAGTGTGTCTGTGTGTCTGTGTGTGTGTCTGTGTGTGTGTGAGAGTGAGTGTGTCAGTGTGTCTGTGTGAGTGTGTGCTTGCACATGCCCAGAGACACGGTGGGTACTGTGCCCAGTCGGAGATGGGAATGGCAAGGCATTCCACAAAGCCTAGAGGGGATAATAAAAGCATTTATGAATACTAGTCATAACTGTTATATTTTTTAAGACCTCCAAAGGCTGGACTGATTTATGACAGTGCAGCTCTTAAAAAAATATTAAAAAAATATCCAAACTTACTACATACAAAAGAAATTAGGGAAGTCAGAAACTATGAATTCAAAGAATTATCTAAAATAAGAAATACAGCTATAAAGTTTAATATCCCACTGAGCAAAGGAGAAGATTTTTCTTGTCTGACTACAAGAGCATGTGCAGTTTTCTGAAATGTAGTTCTCATTTTGCCTCATACAGTCTCTATGGCAGTGACTGCTATTTTTACTTTAGATGGGGTTTGTTTAATTTCATTTTTTTATGTTTTCATTAGCATCATAAAGGAGGTATTGTGACTGTTCTCAGCATTCTGCATGTTTAATTCCAAACTCTGACATGCAACAGCCCTGGTTTGGGCTGTGGCAGCTGGAAATTCAGTACAACTGGCATGCCATCCCCAAGTCTGTGACAAGCTTTGCAATAGAATAAATGAAAAAAATGCTCACAGAGAGCAGCTGGTGTTGTATTACACTCACATTGTGACTGCTCTCTGTCACTGTCTGCGTGCTTAGTATTTTTGTATAATTTTGGCTCTGTATTCTTGGGTGCTGTGGTAGGGATTCAGTGTTGCAGCACAAATGTCCAGATGTGGAAGTTTGATGTCTAACCATGGCAGCCCAGGGTGCACAGTGCAGTGCTCTCATCCAGTGACAGAGATGCACATTTTGGTAGCTACAAGAACAGTCACTATGAGAGAAATTCTGGAAGTCAGTTAAGAGAGTGGAGCAATGGAGTGAGAAGCTGCTTGTCCCTCTCAGACAGTCCATATTTTTACTGGTTCTCCTGAAGGACCTTCTGTTTTGGTGAGAAAATTTTAGCTGTTCCACTAAGTCTCTACCAGAAGTGTGAGCAAAAACTTAGGAAAGTTTTGCTTCTTTTCAGAGGATTGTCAAATTATTCCTTGGCTTATTTGTCATGCTGATAGGCATGTAAGAACTGGCCTGTGCAAGTAGAAATGTGAAATCTAGTACTGATGTACTTGATTCTTCTGGATTCTGTGGCTAGCCAAGATGTTCTGGCTCTTGAGAGGTCTGACTTTTAGAGAGAACAAAAACTGAGTTTGTAAACAACCTGAAAATGAGATGTCAGAAATACAGTAAATAGTAGTGTACCACTTCAGGTTAAAATTTAGAATTCCAGTCCAGAAGTTTTAGCCTCATGTAAGAATTTAATAACACAAACATTTATTTTAAACTGCTGCATTGACTACTTGTAGGAGACCAAATTCTTTTCATCATGCACAAAAGATGCAGCTCTCAGAAAATACCTATACTTTATTTTTATTTTTATCTTTTTAATATGCCCTCTTCCCAAGGTGATTTGAGTTGCATTAAGGAAGTTGTGATAAACAGAGCCTGAGAGCTGGATAGATTTATGTTGCTGAAATGCCTCCTTAGCCATGCAGAGAGATGGGAGAGTGAGAGATTGTTAATTATCAACTGAAGCCAATTTCAAGCTGGTTTTGTCCATGCCTGATTTCAGCCATTGGTCAGGAAGGCAATAGGGAAATGAGAGTTTAAACACCAGCCTCTAATTAAATCTGCTGGAGGTTTATTTCTGGCCTTGATTTGTGCTTGCTGAATGTCCCTTAGCCAGCCTCAGATTTGCTTTGTTAAATACTCATGCACGTTGAACAAAGGTATGAATTGATATATAGAGTTTTGGGGTTGATTGGATTTATTTGTTTGGGATTTTTTTACTTCCAAGTGGTTGCAGTTACTTCAAAACCCATGCATTTCTGTTATTCAAATGTGCAGGCTTGGGAAACTAATGCAGGACAAATGCAGGCCCAGAAAAGCCCCATCTGGAAATGCAAATTACATCTTAAACCCCTTCTTACCCATCTTGCCCATCTCTGCACACTGTGGGTAGTCTCCTCTGGAGAAGGCAATGAGATGAAAACCATATGGATGCTCTGGAGAGGGGAAAGGCCCAGAACTGAATCAAAAGCATCATTATGGGCTCATTCAGGCTGCTGATTATCAGAGAAAGCTGAGCCTTGTACCAACTTGCTAAAGGTACTTTTGAGCCATTAACACATCATCATAGTACTACAGGAGTTTGAATGGGGGGAAAAAGCCACAAAAATAGTTTTCTGTGACTGTAACTTAATCTGGTGAATGACAATATGTTCTCAATGCTGTTTGTGTAGTTCTCATTATGATTGTGGCCTTAAATAATTAGTTAATAAACAAGGCTATGGCAAGGCCCATGTTGCTGCTTTCATCATATGCTGGAAGTATTTCAGAGGTTAGGAATGAATGGCAGGGTCAATGAGGTCTCTTTGAACTCATTTGCCCCCTAATTCTTCTATAATCTTTAAATCTGCATTCCATTACCTCTAAAACATTTGCTGAACATGATTCTGTGTCAGTTAAGATGCATATTCCTGGGTTCAAATAACCTCCACTGCCCTCTCTTCCTCTCTGTGGCCTCCACTGGATTCCACTTAACTGCATTTCAAGCTCTCCAAGATGTGGTAGCTATTTGGGAAAGCAAAATCATGTCATTTCTTCTTTTGTGATAATGGCTGCCTTCTTGAGTGTTTTCTGTCAGGTCTTGATTTTCCCCATTCAGTGTTTCTGGTATTGATGGCTTTACTTTCTCTATTCTTTATGAAAGAACCACTTGAATTTCATTCTTTTGTCTCACCCAGCTCTGCTCAGTTCAGTGAAACTGTTGAGATTAGTAAAATGGGAGAATTTCTGCATAATGTTATGGTCAGTGTTTGGAGTTTAATCTGTAGTGTCCTTTCATGTCTCTTTTCTTAACCTGATCATAAGTGATTGTGTAGTGTTGGCTCTAGGCCTGTCTATTTTTTTCTGTGATCTTGTGGCATTTTCTGTGTTTTTTAATGAGCAGTTTTTTGTTTCTTGGTAAGTTTGAGGTTTTTTTTCTTTTCTACGCTTGGGAGATAGAACTGAATGTGTTCTCAATGCCTTTCTCTCATATTATTACTTGATCATCCTTAGACTAAGACTGTATTCCGGTTTTTCATCTCTCATTTCTTCTCCTGTGTGTTGTTATTCTCCGGATGTTGGCATTGCTTTCTCTTCCTCCTTGGATTTTAATTTGTCACCAGCCCCCCTTGTCTGATGGTTGACCCTTTTTCTCTCCAGCCACACCTCTAGCATCTTCCTCAAAAGATATTTCTTCCTCCTTCTGTCTGAGGGTGGAACACTGAACCTCTCTTTTCTTTGCACCTTTCCAGTGAATATTCTTGTCCCTGATTAATTTTGTTGGTTATAATGGAATTCAGTGACTATCTCTTTGTTGAAGACCATTAGATGGGCCCATTTCAGATCTGATTCCTTAGGACCAAATTAAATCTTAATCTTTTCTCTCATATCTTGTGGATGTCAGCTGCATTGCAGGAGCTGTGATCTGTGAGTGTTGGGAGAATCTGCCCACATTTCTATGGCTTGTCTGTTAACATAGCAAGGTCTGTGCAGACAACGGAAATTGTACGTGTTGCTTTTGTTTTTCACTTACTTCCATGGATTTTCCTGATTGCTACAAGCTCTGTTTCTGCCTGTTAGGTCCATTAGTGAGGTGCTTGCATGTGAACCTTGAGAGGGACCTCTTTGGAGCCAGTTGTATTTGTACTGAATTTTGTACCTGTTTTAGTGTTTCTTTCTCATGCCTTTTGTGCTCAGAAAGACATTTTTCCATTGTATTACAATCTCTGGGACAAAAATACCATGAGCTCAGGGGGTGTTTCTTTGTCACACTTCTGCTAAGAAAACAACAGTTCTCCAATCTTCCACGGTCTTTCAGTCTCCTCAAAAGATCAGTGGCTGGATTTTGACTTATCTAACTTCCTTTTTAGCTCTTTAATAGTTGTGTTATTAGTAGAAAATGAGAGTTCTTTTTCATCTTACTAAACTAATTTTACACCTGTATATTCCCACTAGCATTGACTTTATTTACTGTAAAGTGAATGAAATCAGAATCAGGACCACTGAATGTATAAAACATGCTTGGGTGTGCAGGTCTGATGAGCTGTGAGATGTTTGATGGCAGCTTTGAGTGCAGGATGCTGTACAATAACACACTGTATGGTACTCTGGGAGAGCCAGCCCTGCAGGGCCCACAGGGGACGGGCAGGAGAGCTCTGTAAAAATGAGAGAGGTGACAGAAGAGCGAGTGAGAAGAAGAGAGAGGGAGAACGTGAGGACAGATAGAAGAATGTGTAAATGGACTGATGAATGATGAGGGAATGTGCAGCTGAATTAAAGAATGTGTGAGCTGATAGATGGGCGATTGGGCAGGCAGACAGAACCAAATGCATTTTAGGGTATTAAGAAATGTTCCAAGGAGCTATAAAGAGGAAAAGAGACTGAGGGGATAGAAAGTTTAAATAAAGGATGCAAAAGATAAGGGCATTCACAGCCAGGCTGGCAAACATTAGAGTGGCATGACCAGGAGAACATTGTTGAACAATTAAGGAAAGCAAAAAGAGAGCAGGGAAAGGCTTCAGGGAAACTTCTAAGTGACACCAGTGTGGCAGGGCAAGCCCAGCAGTGCTTTGAAATGGCCTCTGAAGAAGCTGGTTTTTCTTCTGGGGTTGTTCAGAGAGGTTTTTGAGGCCATGTATTGCCTCTGTTCTGTGCATGTTAACCTGGATGGATGTGCAAGCATATTTCTTATGATCTTCCTTTGCAGCCTGGGTTGAGAGCCCACCTATGGCATTTGGTTGCTGACCCTCCAGAGCTTCTGGTATACTCATATATTTGTGTTTCCTGAAATAACTTTGGAAGTCTAAGGAACAGCTTGAGAGATGTAAGCTCCTAATCTGGCACTGAAATCAGTTCCCTTAGATGAGACACTGTAAACCTCCCAGGTCATGAGGTGCAGCATCCTCAGAGCATGGAGCTGAAGAGATCCATCCCTTCAGTGCTGCTTCAGGGAGATTACCTGGATTTCAGTAGAGGGGACTGGGACCACTCTAATGAACAGTGAGAATCAGCATAGTTTTTTTCCCTATTCCTTGTCTACTTCTTTCCCTTAGCCTTAACTCATGGGAAATGCTGGTAAGAGCTGTCTATGTTGTCATTGTATGTTTTGGCTGGAAGACTGTGGCTGTCACTTCTTATGGAGTCTTAGCTGGAATTTACTCCTGGAAACTAGTCTGAATTAAAATTAAGTGCTATTTTTGACTGGTCAGATTTTATTCTCCATCTGCTACATAATCTGTTTTGCCATGGTGCTGCACAAATGCTTTTGCTGGGATGAGAAATGAGGTTGTTAGGGACAGAAAGAGGCAGCTGTCGAGTAAATCTGCTTTTTGTTAGGGCAGTGCTACCTTAAAAGTGTGTGTGAATCTTTAAAGAAAGATTCTTCTTACTTACAGTGATTTTTATTTATTTTTTTTTAAAACTCTAACAGAGTTCACCATGGGGCAAAAGAGGAGGGTGGAGCTTTCTTGTACTGCTGTCATGCAGCAAGTCCCATGTGACAGTATAAACCAGCAAGGACAAGGGATATGTGCTGGTGAGGGACTACTGGCTGGCTTCATTATCTTTTAGGCATGTAGGAGCAGGATTTAAGTAATTCTTACTCCCTGATCCCCAAAGGGAGACTGTTCCTATGTTAGCTCAATGTGGGACAAACTCATTGTAACAAACACATCCACAATACAGAAAGACTTGCAATCAATTTATTTCTCTTTATAATTCATGAGCATTATTTTGCCAGAGTAAATGATCTTTTTTGAGTACTGAAGCCATCCTATCTGATTGCTGAAACCAATCAATATCACTAAAAACATAAACTATGACAGTGGTCATTCATAAAGGCCTATTTTCTGCAGATATTGTTCTGCTAGGCAGCAATGCTGTAGAGGTTGCTGCATTTTTAAGGCAAACTGTAGTGTGCAAATAAATCCAAACTATAAGAATTGCCTTTCAAGAAAATTATTTTTGATATATATTCCTAACAAATCTACTACATGAACCCAGCCTTACTATCTGTGTTCTGCCAAGAGCTTTATGAAACAGAATGGCTTCCTCTCCACCCTGTGCATGAGTACAGACATCCACATCTGCACTACCCAGAGACAGACTGAGAAGCTCAATGTTTCTCTTGAGGACTCTGTGAAGCTTTCAGGGCTTGATTTTCTATGGAGTGAGATGATTGTTTTTAGTCTCTTCTAATTTTACTGCATTAATAGTCTTCAAAATAATCGATGTGAAAAAGAACTCCATGCCATTTTACTGAACTTTGCATAGTCAGGATATAAAGTAGGATTTAATAATTTCATCCAGGAGCTAGTGACCAACAAATGTCTGATTTTGGCTCTGAATAAGTACAGTGAGCAAAACTGTGCTCCAGGGAGATGCATGGCTTGAATTATGGAAGTGCTGTAGAGGTCACATTTGAGATATGGTAGTGAAGGTGATTTGTTTTGATGGAGTTCTTAATAACTTCTAAGTAGAAAGGATAGGAATTTTATTTTAATAAAAGATTAAGATTTCTTTCCAACTTAAAAAACGTGTTGTATACCTACTGTGACTTTCTGAAGTGTCTGTAACTAGCTGAAATAGATAAGAAAAAAATCAGTGCAGAGTGGTTGTCCTTGCTGATCTGATGGTGGGGGTGGAAGATGTTAGAGGCACTGGTGAATGATCTGCACATCTTCACTAGTCATCCAAAGCTTTGTGCTCATGCCAGTTAAAGGTCCTGGCAAGGCTGACAATGGTCCCTTGTCCTCACTCAGTTTCTATCCAATCTGTTGCCTGAGAAGGATTCATAAGGGGGACAGACACAATTACAAGTCAATAGGGTGCTAAACTTTAGAGTTAAGTGATGGGGAAAAGGAGTATAAACTTCAACACTCCAAACCCTCATGATCTGTGTTTTTCCCCAGAGACAGTAAGCCAGAACTATCTGCTGGAGCCAGTTTAGGATTTTATACAAAATACAAAGTCAGAGAGGAGTGGATGTCTTACTGTGTATTCTTCCCAATTATTTTCTGACTATTTCTCTGTCATGTTTTAGTGGGGCTGGCCTGTTGTGCTTAGCAGTGTCAGTTGCTGAGAATTTTGGAAAGACCTGGTGAGGCTTCTGTGCCTTTTGTGGTCAATTAAAACTGGAAGAACTGCCCCGTAATCCATAGTTACAAGTTTTAATGATTGGTGGGGTATTTAGTGAAACATTCCAGAGGAGACCACAGTAAAATTGTTATCTGAGATGTTTTTTCAGGTTCCAAGCACAAGAAATGCACTGATTTTACCAATTCAGGGCAAAGCTCATCAGAAATCATGGGAAACTTTGCAGGTCATAGAATAACTGAGGACTCCAGTGGCTCAAGACTGATCATGGCACATGTCATAACTTGCATGGTGTATCTGCACTGTGTGCTACAAGACTAAGCAATGTTAGAAACTACAGGGTCAGAACAGCCACTTGAAAGCAAATGGGCCCAAGGTAAATTAGGACAATATTCAGTGTACTCTGCTGGGAGCATCCAGCTCAGCACACAAACCTCCTTTTTCACAGTCTGTGGTGGTTTATCAGTAAACTCTGCCTCTGTTTCCCAATTCCAGTGCTGCCCAGCCTTGCTCTCCAGGACTCTACATTCAGGGTGTACCTGTACAGTACCTCTGTCCTTCTTCTCTTCCCCCCTACCCCTCGCAGCCATGAGAACAACCCAGCCTTGTTCTCTGGGGACAGATATCATTCTCCAGAATCAGCTGAGAATCCTTAAGTCAGCCCTAGAGCCAGACTAGTTAGTCAGAGCACAGCACCATGCTGACACAGCCAGCCTGCTGCTGGGAGCAGAAATGAAATTTGTGTGTTGTACCACAGACGAGTGTGCTCTCGTGGAGCTGGGATGTGTGTCTGTGCAGTTATTCCCTGTCAGGCCCTGGGTATGAGCTTTGGACAGCACAACTCCAGCCAAACAACTGTCAAATAAACTCATTTGTCAAGAAAACAGCCCAATTGTCTGTTAGGTACTCTGGATTTCTCTTCTGGTCTCTGCTCAATATTATGTTAATCTTGCTTATCTTGCATTTTGCCAAAAAGGCTTCCTTTAAACTAACACTAAAGACTGGCTATTCTGCTCCCCACCACAACAGACTTAAAAGTAGCTCATGCGCTAGACCTGTGTTTCTTCTACACACCTGCAGAGCAGGGCAGTAGTCAGTAGCTAAAAAAAAAATTATGATGGATAGCAGCAATTATAAACCAATAGTATACGGGAAACAGAAAAGATTGCTAAGAATTTCCTGCCATATGCATTGAGGAGGCATCTGGACTACATCTGGGAAAACACACACTCAGGGAACTGCAGCTTGCTGGAGGTGCATGTCTGTGCTATGGAGAATAATGATAAAATGGTGCTATTCATGTTTACTTCTTTGTGTGCTGAGGGGAGGCAAGGAATACTCAATAGGAAGCATTTCTCCAAACAGATGGAGTACAAGGCAGCATTAATTGACTGAGGAGTAGGGGAGATCACCTTGTGAGCTGTTTGCTCATTTTATTGCTTAATCATATTCAAGATGATTGATAACATCCCTTAAAGAGTGAGGTACTGTGACTGTGATTAGCATAAGTGGTGACATGTAAATATGACCGACCTTAACATTTACATTTTGGCTTAGTGGCCACAGGGACAAGCTGATGTGGAGGAATGCATCTGGCTAAAGAGTCATTAAAAACAAGGAGGATTGGAACCCATCTGAAAGTCATGCCTGCTGTGTCACCAGAGCAGAGTAATTTCTTAAAAAACAATTGGATGCCTGTTGGGAAAATTGCAGAAGGAAGAATATTACTTCTTAAAGAGTATTTTCTAATGTGTGGAAAGTTTTCAGGTGCTGAATTTTTTTTTTTTTTTGTCATACCTCTTCCCTGATGAAAACTGATTATGGACCTGACTTTCTGAAGGGCTACTGAGAGTTTTGGTGAACAGATTTCTTCAGTTTATATGCACATTCCTGTAAATAGTGAAACAATTCATAGTTGTCTGTGAGGATATTTAAAAAGAAAAGGAAAAAACCCCAAAACCAAGCTAGGTCTCCTAATTCTCCTGAGGTAAATTCAAAGAGTTTTCCCCCAGTGGACAGTGGACTTTTGACCTGGCCCACTTGTGCTGTCTGCCAGAAGAAGCAGCTTAAAAATGCCTCCACACCAGAGTACCAGTAAAATGTTCAAAAGCTTCAGTGCATCTGTCTTCTGGAGGGTCATTGCAGCGGACTTCTCATGCAGCCTTTAAAATTCCAAACTTCAGCTAATAAACTTGACTCCATGGGTACACCAGGGGGACAGTGATGACTGGGCTTGTATTTTTACACAGGCCCTAGATTGATTCTTCATTCCATCAAAGCTTATACGCTCTGCAAGTTACTGTAAAATGGAGTTCTGTTTGATCTTCCAAGGCTTGCAATTACTCTCATATTGTCTTTTCTGCACAAAGACTGATGCAGGCAAAAAAGAAAATGCTTGTTTTAAAGCAAATTTATTTTACTGGAGATGAGCAACAATTTGTATCTGATAGATGCGTTTCATAATGGATTTTTCTACAGCTTCAGACATAACTTGTGGGGGTCTAAAATTCATCTGTGACATAGGGGACAAAATGCTGCGTGCTGTAGTTAATCCATACTTGTCAAGAAATAGCAGCACAGTCAACTGCTGGATCCTTTAATAACCAAGGTGTTGCATCAGCACTAATTACACCCAATCCTTCTGCTCTGTAAATGTCCATCCCTGGAAGGAATTTAGAAAAATTATGAACCCAAGAACCTTTCTGAAGCTAAATGGAAAAACTTTCTACTATAAGAGCAATGTTTTTCCAGGTCTCCCTTAGGAAAAAATATTGTTTACATCTGAAACCTTCCAGGGTTTAGAAGACTGAGTTGCCATTTTTTTCCGTTGCCAAACTAGCCTCTAAACACAAGTGGGTTTTAGTCACCCTGTCAAGATTGATACTTTGAGTTGTAACCTGCCTGTGGGGTAGCATGGTTCAAGAGAACTGGTAGATCTACCTTATTACAAACCTCTGTGGTCCTTGGGAAAAGCAAATAATGTTTAAAAGCTTCTATTTCCTTGCTTCTCTCTGTGTTGTTTCCATTTGATAGAGTGTTTTCAGGATTCTGTAGCTGGTTCCTACTGAGTGCTTGACTGCACCTGAATATCAGTGAAGGTTGGGCTGTTCTCACCTCTCCTACCCCTGCAAATGGGCAGGGTACTGGACAAGAATATCTTCTTTCTTTCCTACTCTTCTGAGGAGGAAAGAGCTTGGAAATGCAGGTGTAGTATCATAGGAATTAGAGGCACCTGGAGATTTCTGGGGGGAGCATGGACTGGTTATTCTGGCTCTGCTCCCTGCTGGCTCAACACCATCTGCTGGAGGCTGACCTGGAAGTTGGTGACTGCAGATGTTGCAAGTCTGCCTAATGCACCTCAATTCCCCAAGTGGCCTTTCTGCAGTCCCTTGGCCATGGAAAAGGTGGCTGGTCATATCTAAACACAAATCTCAAGGGTATATCATGCCTGGTAACACTTCCTGTAGGGCCCAGAGAAGTGCACAAAACAAGAGGAAACGTTGCTGAAAATAAATGCAAATAATATTAAAAAATAAAGTATTCTGATTAAAGTTTTCAACACAACAGGACATGCACAGTCATCTAGAGAGCAGATGACTTACTATCATCCTAAGTGGAAGTGCTATACCAGTATGCAACAGAATCAATTATTGTTCTCTTTTTAACCTCAGGCCTGCTGATCCTTGCGTGCTGAGGAGGTGGACTCCATACAGACTTGCTTTCAAGTGAAATACAACAATCAAAGAAATGAAGGATGTTGATGTTTTATTATTTCCTTTCAAAGCTATTCCAACCTTTTTCTTTTTTTTCCCCTTGTTTTCTTTTCCTTTATGACTCCATTCTCATGTCTTTCAGCTGTTGGGTGACTCAAGAGCTGGGGTGGTTGGTTAATGGAGGCTTCTCTGAGTGCCTCAGTTTGCTCTGGGTCAGTGCCCTACTATGAACAGTGGCTTCAGGTGGGCTGAAAAACTGGACATTACTCATAGACCAGTTGGTTCATCTGGTTGTTTGTCACTGTGTTTTAGAGAAGCTTAACAAGTACCAGTCACATTGAGCTGGATTCAGACAGGGAAAAGTATGTTGGGGTTTCTGCAGCATTGTGAGAGTAAATTGTAAGAGTATAAATTGGGCCTTTCAGACAAATTCCATCTGTGATTCATGCAGGGGATCTGTGGTCCATTCATGCACCATTTTTGGGAGTTTCCCATACATCTGTAGACAATATTTAATGGAATTCCTTTGTGAAACTTATGTGAAGAAATACACATTTGGTGGAAGTATCCAGAAAAGGAATGTTCCTGAAGAATGTTTCTGAAGGCAATTTCTGCTTTTTTGTTGGATCTCACATATAAAAGTAACATCATAATATGTTGATGTGAATATCTTGTTGGGAAGAAAGGAGCTGAAAAATATACTTTGATCCAAGAGTGAGGCTTGAGAGTGATGTGTGTAACTATTGCACTTTAAATAAGCTCTGAAAAAGAAGTAAGACTCTTCCATAAATGAGTTTCTTTTCTTCTCATCTTTTTCAAGCTTTGGGGATAAACTGGCAAGATTCACAGGTCCTAAATATGAAGCCACTGGATGAGAGGAGTGCGAAAGGAAGTCAGTGTTGTCTGTCAGCCTCCATGGAGGAGTTTCTAAATGATGCAGTGAGCACTGAACTCAATCTGGATACTTTAAACAAAGCAAATGTGTCAGAACAAGAGCAGGAAGTATTCCTCAGTGAGGTTCAGAAACTGATGTGAAAATGAAATTGAAGTATGGGAAGTGGCTGGAGGCTCCAACTGTAAGTATTGACATAATTTCTGCTAATGAAAAAACCCCTACCCCAAACCAAACAAATAACCCCACAACAAAACAAAAAAGAGTGATTAATTTTCATCAGTGAAGTTACCAGACCTGCAGATGACAGTATTGCTTCAGGAGACCCAGTGGCTAAGAAAACCCCTTCCTGTGTTCTTTACCTTTTATTCTGTTTTGGAGAAAATGGTGTTTGGTTTTTTGTTTGTTTGTTTGTTTCTTAACAGGAGCTGTGTGTGACCTGTAAGCATCTTTCAAGTTTACAGAAGATTTTTGATAGCTCCACTGCTTGACCACGTTGTAATCTTTTGGTGATTCCTCCTTTCAAGTGTGAGTTCCGCTTTGCCCTTTACCACCCAGGAATGGCTCTGCTTTGAATTCTGAGCTGTCAGCCACAAAAGAAAAAAAATAAAAACAAAAACCAAAACCCAAAACAAAACCCAAAAAACCCCCCCAAAAAATCCACCCAGAAATCAGCCCAAGTTTTTAGAAAAAAACCCCAGATAAAATGGAAGAGATATCCAATGTTGGGATGTTCCATGAAACTGCAGAAAGGAGATCTGACTGGAATCAGCAGTTGTTCTTACTGCATGAAGAAAGGTGTTGAAGAGAAGCAAAATATGGGAATGGGCAGATCCTCCAGAAATGCTTGAGATGCTCTTTCTTCTTATAGTTTCATCTCTTTTTTTTTTAAATGTATTTTTCTCATGTTCTAGTTTATAGCTAATGTAAAAGTTAACATCTACCTTTACAAAAGTTAAATTAGAATTACAGCTTTGAACACACAAAGTTGATGAGATCCCATATTCAAAAGATCTCCAGAAACAAGGGAGGCAAATAGCATAAATCAGAAAAGGAGCATTTGAAAATGGGCAAGACACCCCCACCCAATTAATTCTTAGAACATAAAGAAAGGCAATAAGCAGTAAATCTTCCATGCTTTTCAGTCATTAATATGGCCTCTCAGAGAAAGCTGTTAGAATTTGAGCACCTTGCATGACATTAAAAATTGGGAAATATTTTAGTATGTTGTTTCAAAGGGCAGAGAGGTAATATAACAATATCTGAGAATACTTAACATGTTGCCTGGTTTTGTATCCCTTTGAAGGCTCAAAGGTGAAAAAGTATAATTTTTAATAATATTTTTTTTTTACCAGGAGTTGATCCTAGGTGTATTCAACCAGCTTCCTGCAAGCCTGTGTGTGGAAAAGAAAATAGGAATTTTGCTTTTGCTTAGTCCTACAACCTCAAGCAAATCCCATTTTCTTGCCATTACTATGGGCTTTAATTTTTCTTCCCCCCCACCCTGCACTGCTCCAGCCAACCTGAGCTGGGACCCTTTCACCTGGGGTTTGCAGTTGTTAGTACATTGATGCAGAAGAATGGGCCCTCATCACTTTGGGGATCTCCAGGTATGCTTTCATTCCTGTAATAGCATCCCAGTTGCTGATTTCCCCCTCCTCAAGCCACTATCTGCAGGTTCTTAAGGTCTGATCTTCCATAAAAATTACTATCAGCCCAGGTGTCATTGAATTCTGTTGTCCTTCTGGTTTCATTCTTGCAGTAAGACATGCATGCTACATCTTCATGTTTTCTGAGTCAAACAACCAGGTTTTCATGTTTAAATGGGCTTTTCCTTTTTCTGGTTACAAGGGAGCTTCACAAAAAATTAAAGAATCAAAACTTGTCGCAAGAATGATTTTTTTCATCTTTTGATTAGTTCTGCCTTTAACAGCTATGGCAGTGCTAGAACTGCAAACCTGTGTGATATTAACTGAGCTGCAGTCTGTATCTATGAACTACCAAATAAACCTTTCATGGCAAGTGGAAGGTTGTTTAGTGTTACAACTGAAATATCTTGCTCCATGGTGGTTCCCTCACCCCTGGCACAGTGTGGCGTTCCAGGCTGTTCCCACACAGAGCCCTTTCTGGCAGAGCCAAACCTCCTCGTGCTTTTACAGCAAAGTGTGCCTTTGGTCTAGTTTTGTCTGGCTGCAGCTCTCTCTTTCAGCAGCTGATTTTTATGAATCTTTGCCCTGATTCTTCCTTTCTCCATGCTGATTGATCCTCCTCATTCTGCTCCCTGCTGGACAATTGTCCAGATCAGCACAACCCTCTGCCAGAAGTGCCTTAGTGGGAAGCCTTGCTGAGTGTGTAGGATGGGGACAATGGACACCCACGCTCCTTTTGGGCATGGCTGTCAATAGAGCTGCCCATCCATCAGCAGAGGAGCAGGGAGCAGCTGCTTCCCTCCCAGTTCCTCTCAGCAGAGTTACTGTAGAAGCACAGTTCCTGAGCGTTCTCAGGTGTGACTTATTTCTCGTTCCTGTTGCTCATCTGAATGACTCTGAATGACAATTGCTACACTTTCTCATCCATGCTGCAGGGGTGTTTTTGTGTCACAGTGTTCTGGCATTTTGTTGTTTTCATTAGGGATGAGGGGCCATTTCTGCTGCCATTAACCATTCTGAGTTGTGTGCCAAAAGCCATCCTGTGAGGAGCCCAGTCCTACCCTAAAGGGTATGGCTAGGCCAATAACCAACCAGCAACATGTTTTCAGAGAAGGAAGGACATGACACACTGCTATACTGGATTTTCAAATCTCTTGCCGTCTTAAATCTTCCATGGTATTGATTCCCTATAGAACAGATATCTTTTTGCATTGGTGAATTAAAGTAATGCTGTCTGTGAAAGCCTGGCCCTTCTCAGAGCCTGACAAAAACCTTTAGCAATCATCTCAATGGATCCAGGCTTTCACCCAGTTTTTAATTTGGGATTATATTAGAATAATCAACCACAAAACACATATTTTGTAATCCTGTATTGTTCTGCTGCAATTCCAGTTGTGACAGTCTTTGCCAGCATGGGAAAGAGAACTTCAGAGATCCCAGCTGGGATTCCTGGCCTCTGTGGGATGACACCAGCCACACCTTTGGCAGCACAGGCAGCAGAGCAGACGGGAGCTGTTATGCATTTTTAAAAGAGTGTGTAAACAGAACCAGCAGGGAGCCATGCAGTGTTTATTGTGGTCTGTCATGAAATCATAGAGAGCTCTACTGCTCTGCCCTGACCCTCCAAAAGTCTCAGAGCCTGGGCCAAGAAGCTGTCTAAGGCTATAGATAATGCGGTAACATAAGAATTTCAAACAAAACAAAGCTAAAGATACAACCAGTGGAGAATGTGCAGTGTGCGTAGTGGCTTGCAACTGACAAGCTCAGGAGGGCCTGATGTCCCAGTCTTTTTAAAAACCTTACCAATAGTGTCCCATTTGAGCAGGTGTTGCACTGCAACAAACATGAGAAATACCATATTTTATAGCTTCAAGATTTCTTACCTTCTTTCCTCAACAGAACTATTAAAATTATAATGCTGGCTTCTAAAATAACACAGTAAAGCAGAACTTGCACAGTTCTGTTTTCTTTTGGGACTCTGGTTTTGATTGTTTTCCCTGAAGCCAAACTGTTTAGTGGAGAAGCTGCCAGCTGTTTGGTTCAGCTTAAAGCCCATCAATTTCCCTGTATGAGTGTCATGGCTGTGCAGGGCTCTCTCTCTGCTTATTGTTCTTGCAAGCTGCTAATCAAAATGCTGACTCAGAGCTCTCGACTGTGGCTTTAGGAGGCATCTTCCTGAAGTAGTAGTTGCAAACTCACATTTTTGAAAACACATTTGAACATGGACATGGTTCAGGAAGCCATTCCGGTGCTTTATGGGCCAGCAGAGACATTGTAGTTTGCATTTTAGTGGAAGACTCAGCTATTTTGTTCAATTGCAGTGTACACTAGTCTGGTTCCCCACTTCAAGCTCTGATGGACTTCACTTTGTTGTGAAGTCAAAGGGATTTTGTCCTCTTGTTAAGCTTTACTTTTTAGAAAAAGTAAAAGGAAAGAAATGTGAAAACCTATGTGGAAATCACATGTCAGGCCAGTCTGATGAAGATGTTTGTTTTGTTTATCAAGAAACATCTTGACAGCCATCTGTTATGGCATGTTCTGAGTGAACATTGTAGGAACACCCCTGCTGTTCCCTTCTGCCCACTCTTAGACCTCTGTCTTAACCCAAGGAACATTTCTATGTCTGCCTGCCAGAATTCGAACTGGTTTTGCAGATTGTATGTTAAAGAATAATCAAGAACACATGAAACATGAAAAGTCTAATGGAATCCTAAACTAGAATCATAGAATGGTTTGGATTGGAAGGGTTTACAGGCTGTTTAGTCCAGTGATCCTGCAATGAACAGGGACATCTTCAGCCAGGTCAGATGTCTCAGAGCTTCATTCAGCCTGGCCTTAAATGTTTCCAGAATGGGGCATCTGGCGCTTCTCTTTGTGTTCCAGTGTTCCATCCTCATTGTAAAAAACTTCCTTATGCTTAGTCTGAATCCTCCTCTATTTTAAACCATTACCCTTTGTCCTGTTGCAACAGACCCTGCTAAAAATGGTTCCCTCATCTTTCTTATAAGCCCCCTGAAATCAGCAAGGAGGTCTCTCCAGATCTCTTCTGCAGGCTGAACAGCCCCAACGCTCTCAGCCTGTTCTCACAGGACAGGTGCTCCCTGGCTCCCTGACCCTGACCATATTTGAGCCCTCTGACCATATTTGTGGCCTCCCCTGGACCTGCTCTAACAGGTCCATGTATTTCCTGTGCTGAGGACACCAGAACTGGATGCTGCAGGGCAAGGTCTCATAAGGGCAGAGAAAAAGGGAAGAATCACCTCCCTTGTGCTGCTGTCCAGCTTCCAGGCAGTGAGGTTAGGAATCTGTTACAGGCTGCTCAGGATTAGACTGAGTTTTCAGGAATGCAGAGTAATGGCACACGAGCTGTAGTGTGTTGTGGAATAGAAAGGATAAGTGCTCAGTGTTTATGATTCCTGATATGTGTAGCTGGTTGGGTGAAATCTGCCACTGCATGGAAGCCCCTGATTTGAGTTATCAATATGTTGACTTGTAAAAAATTATTTTACAATTCACTGCACTCCTTTCCCTGCTTTGATTGTGCATTGAAACACCTGCAAACACACTGACCTAATGTAATCCTAGGGGAGCTACAGGCTCAGATCCATCATGATTCTCCACTGGACTCACAGTATGGTTGTGTCTTATTTAAATTCCAGTTCCTAGGTAAAGTTCACACTTTTGTACTGCCAAATTGCCTGGCTGAGAGCAAGTGTAGCCAGGAGACCTGAGAGCATGATATTGTGGAGTGTTCACAGTACTGGATGAGGACAGGAGAGCAAGTGTTGAGTGTGGTCTCTATGTTGGTCTGATATGCAGGTGACTCCCTTTACCTTTCTTGGACCACCCTGATTATATTCCTGCTATGAGCAATCAGAATGAAACTGGAGCTCTCTCAGCTTCTCAGTGGGAGTCTGGCCAGGATCTCTTCAGGCAGCAATGACTTCATGTGCTGTGTCAGCAGCTCTTTCTGCTTTGAGGATGCATTCCACACTCTGTCTTGTGCTTTTGTCAGGTGATGCAGGGGTTTTCAGCCACTTACTGGATTGAAATATACAGTTCTTTTATGTTGTGTGCTTTTTTCATTGTTGATTTTTTTGGAGGTTTTTTAACTTTTTGGCAAAAAAAAAAAACAACAAAGGCTTCAAAAATTTGCCAGAGGCAGGGTACAGAGTATCCCATATCTGAAGTGTAGAACTGGGACTGCCTGGACAGTGAAGACTTGATTCTGAGCTCAGTGAAGTGCGTTGTCTTTAAAGACATGGTATCACCAATCAGCACTGCCTTGATCTCTACAAGGCAGAAGTTCCTGGTACCAGCAAGTTGGAATTATTACAACAGCATGTTCAGAAAATTTTAATACCCACAGCAGCTCCAGCACCGCACAAAGGAGCTCTTTTATCTGAACAATCTGGCAGCAAAACATCCAAACATCTTTTAGAAGTGTCCCCTCATCTTTGGGGCAGATTGCGAAAGCACAATGGAATCCCCAGGCTGTTCAGCACAAGTTTGGTGCTCATGTGAAGAGCACAGCCACACTCAGTGTGCATCAGCTGGGTCAGAGCAGGATTTCTGGCAGCTCTTCTAGAAGGGTACCAGGGCTGGAGCTGTGCCCTCCTGCTGCAGGGCTTGTGAGGAAGAAGATGCCTTCTTTGCTCTCTGGTATCAGCTCTGATCAGTCTCATGTTCTGTGTGTGGGAAGAAATGGAACCCAGCATCTGTGCTTGGTTAAAATTCAGATGGTTTTGCTCTTCCTGTTCCTCCCTCCTAGAAATATTGTGATTCACACTGATTTTTCTTTATTCACCAGGTATGCCAGACGCAGTAATTTCTGATACCTCTGTACATGCTTTGATTTCTGTCATGTTGTCCTAAAATCAATCTGGGATGTTTCTCACAGGACTTAACCTGCCAAGAATCCCTGGCTAAGTTTTATATGCCCTGTGATACTTGTCAACAGACAGGTATGAAGAGGTGAGTGTGGACTAGGGAGTTTCAGAAAGTCTTTTGCTGTTGTTGATAATGTTGACAATGTAGAAAACAAACTTAGAAGTTGCAACAGAATTTTTAAGCCAATGTAATCATGCTGCTCTGGTCCCAGCTACAGAATTACTGAATATTTTCTAGCTTAATTGAAAGAATGTATATGTGTGTGTATATATATATATATATATACATACACACATAAAAGGAAGTATAAAATCAATAAAAATTTGTTTGCAACAGAACTTATGTAATTTGTAATAGTGCCCTTAAGCATAGCCTCCATGTATTTAGACTTCTTGATATTAATACTGAAATAGAGAAAAACCAGAGAAAATGTAATGTGATTTAGAGAAAATGATTGATATGTTGCACTATTTATGCCAAATTTCACCTTGGCATGGTCCTGACATTACGTGATGTTAAACTTTGAAGGAGACAGTAGACACCCTCTGCAAGATAGTGAAGACAGAGTGGTAAAATGAATACATCTTTATTTCTACCTGATGAGTGAATTCTTTTCCAAAATAGACTTTTCCACATTTATTGATTTCCTATATATAAAATATGCTTGGAAATTTGCAAAATATGCAAAATCTTTTTCAGCTAGATTTATTTTTCCTATCAAGACACTTCTCTTTTTTGTTTATTTGGTAGTTTGACGTATGAAGATGTTTCCTCAGGGAATTCAGTAAAACTGGGACTTCTCTTGAAGAAAGAAATGGCTAAATCCTAGAAATTAAACACCTTGAAAATATTCATATCTCTGACTAGGTCTGAGACTCTTCAGCAAATGCATGGAAACAAAGCAAATCCCCATTACATAATAAATACCTGAATACTAAAATTGTTAATTAAATGATGTAATACCACATTAAGATTAATCTTGATAGGCAAAACACTATCTGTCTGTGTCTGTGTTTGAGGTGATCTCTTTGACACGCATGTCCAACCTCTGTAGCAGTTAATAAATTTCGAGAAAAAATCCTTGTGTTTTGGAAGTTCAGGAAAGTCTTGGTTTAGTTTTTCTGAAAAGTTCTGTGTTTAATACTTTCCACTTGGAGCAAGCAGAAATTTGTTTCTGGAAAGATCCTGCCTGCATCTGTTCCCACTGTGCTCCATCTACTCCCCAGAGTCGCATGTGGTGTCTTAAGGCACAGCGGTTGGCTGATGGGGCTCAGAGATTTTCTGTGGATGGATGTGCAATCTACTACAAGCAATTGCTCCTGCAGCAGTAGTAGCAGTGGTAATAGCAGTAGTTAGTGCTTGATTCAGACCTTGGCTGGGGTTTGCACACACATCCCAGGTGCTGAGCCTGCCCCAGTGCCTGTGCTGCAGGCAGCTGCACCCAAGTGTTGCCATGGAATAAGCTGGCATGTCCAAAGTGTGAAAGAGTTAACACAACAAGCAAGAGTGCAGGGAAAACAATTCATGTCAACAGCTGAGCTGATGAGACTTGATTTTCTTGAGATTTATGACCTGCATGGCAGGATTACACCCTGCCTGGGCTGGAGTAGCTGATATCTAATAGCAGACTGAGATTTCTTTTGCAGTCTTTTTCTCTCCAGAATGCTAAACCTCTGTCTCTTCATTCCAGCTGGGTTTGGTGTAATTTTAAGAAATGAACATCATTTGAATTCCAAATTTTTGTCAAATTGTAAACTAAGCAATAAGTTCAGGACTTACTAGTGGAGAGACAGGTAGACTATGATCACAGGAAGCTATGATAAAATCTATATCTATATCTAGAATATGATCATAGGAAGCTCAGGTATTTTAGAACATCATCTGTGCTTTGAATGAACCAGAACTCCTCGATGCAGGAAAATTTTTAGTGGGGTCTGTCTTGGATGTCGTTATGAAAGAACATGATGTTGAACTTCACAAACTCAAACTGGAGAAAAAGAGCCCCATTTGTTACTGGCTGTAGCTGTCATTTCCACAGAATAATTTTTATTCCTGGTTGTATGCTGCATTATTACAAAGAGCACGATTACATGGAAGGTGATTTGAGATAAACTTGCTTTTCTGAATGGCTTGCAATAGGTGTAATGTAAGACACTTTTCTGCCATGTAAATGGATGTTTACTTCTGCTTTGTGTTTTACACTGCACTGAACTGTGTCAGGTACTTTAAGGATATTACATTTATGAGAGTAGCTTAGAAGTACATTTCAAGTATACATTTTTACATCATGTCTCTTAGAACTCAGGAAAATAAATATCCATGTGGATAAAAACCTTTTTGTCATCTGTAACAAGTGAAAATATGATTTTGCTTATAAAATCTTTTTCAAGGCAGAAAATACTTTAAAGTGAACAATTTTTTTATGGCAGACCCCAAAGGCATTATGCTAACTTGGCAATGCAACTCTGAAATGACCAAAGCTTTTGATTTGAGAGTATTGTTTGTTTTCCACCTGTCATCCAAACAAATAGTAATAATGAAAGATTGGAGTGATGAGTTTGTGGGTTTTTTTGTTTGTTTATTTATTTTTGTTTATTTTTGGTTTTTTTTGTTTTGTTTTGTTTCCTTGTAGTGTTTTCTTAGGTACTTTGTATTATTTAAAGAAGATTTCTACAATAGCAGCACTAACTGGTTATTTCACCCTGTTAGTATTTGTTTTAAGCTGTCTGCTGACCCTGCTTCCTGTGAGTGACAATCTTATTCATAGGGTTTTAATTCCAATCTAATCCTTACTCATACCTGAGTAGCACTTCGGTTGAAAAATGCTCTCCCCTTTTCAGGTCTGATTTCATTTTTTCTTTGCTTGCATCTTTTAATTTTCAATTAAGAATTCCTTAGTGAATAAGGACTTGGACTAAAGCCAGTCTGAAGCCATTGGAAGTCTTTTCATTGACTACAATGGGCTTTGGATCTACAGTAAGCATATTAAGAAATACTTATTGGTGGGTTGTGTGCATAGCACAGTCACCTAACACAGTAAAACCAGTGGACACCCAGTCCAAATGAAACTGAAATCTGTTTTATTAACCAAAGGGAAACTCAGCTGGTTGCAGGAAATATTTTTTATCCTCAAAGAGCAAAAGCTTTTCTTGTTAATATTGATGCAGCCTGGTACCTACCAAAACATCATCCTGGCAGTTTCATTACAGTGGCACAACAGAATCTTTCTCCCCAGGTCCACATCCCAGGAACATTTCTATTGAAAGGAGACATTCCTGCCTGTAACAAAACATCTCCTATAATACATTGGTGGGTAACACTTAAATTACTGCCTATCATGAGATGGAACCTGTTAAACCTCTTCAAAATTAAACGGTCAATTACAATAATAGGTTTTGCTGTTTAGGGAAAAAGATACATCAATCTACAACTTATATCTGTAGGTTTAGTGAAAGAACAAATGTATATAGGAGAAAAAGATTTTCAAGCCCCCCAGCCTGTGTTTTAGCTCTTCAGCTGTCTCTAGGCTCAGTGAGGAATGTTATCCTGCTCAGGGCTCGCTAGATGGCAGGACAAGATAATCTTCAGGAACAGAGAATTTCCAGGGACTGAGACAAAAAACTGGAGTTATGGTGAAATTGAACAATTGCAAATAAAAGGGAAAGAGAAACTGAACAAGAGACAGAAAATTTGTTTCTCTGTGATTAAAAAAAATAAAATTGAAAAATAAGAATTTTAGATTCTTAAATTGACATTCCAACAAGTATAATAATGGCTAAATTGCACATGCAAGTGTGGAAAAGTGGAGTCTTTATTTCTGAGAGACAATGGAGCACATTATAAAGCAAATAGCTTGACAGTAATTTCTCCTTGTCTGTTTCTAATGAAGACCCATGTGTTTGAATAAAAACTTTCCTCATTGTCTCTAGGAGCTCCTCTTTCAGATATGTCATAACCTGTATTCATAACCTTATGGCTCTGTTTCAAGAAAATGGATCATGAGAAGGAGAGCTGGAAATGGCTCTTGGGGTTACATTTTTATCTCAGCATCACTGTTGTTAAAGCAAAGTCAGAGTGAGCAGGATCTACCCCAATATGTAATACAGTTCATTCCCTTGTCAACAGAGGATCAATTCCTGGAGTGAATTTTCAGGCTATTTGGCTGGCATAGCTGAGATGTTACTGAACAACTCACTTTCTGGCACTTCCTGTGGAATAGTAGTAACCAAATAAAGAGAGTGTCTGTGACTTCAGAAGAAAGAGCCAGCCAAACGTGCTTTCTACAAACCATGTTTTTACCTCTCAGTGTGTGAACACACCATTGCATTTGTATTCCACTTTTCACCTTGTTACAGAACTGCTGAGAGATCTCAACTGTCTAAACAGCAAATAGCTTACCTGTATCAGTACTGCAAAATATACCACAGCATACAACCTCAGCCTCAGATGATGGTATTAGACTGAGTGTCTTTGGCTTTTGAAACTGAAAATTTTACTGCCTCACAAGATCTCCACAGAAATGACAGAATTGTAAAATGGTTTGGGTTGGAAGGGACCTTAAAGATCATTTTGTTCCAACCCCCTTTTCGTGTGCAGTGTCATCTTCCACTATCCCAGGCTGCTCCAAGCCCCATCCAACCTGGCCTTGGACACTTCCAGGGATGGGGCAGCCACAGCTGCTCTGG
>JAWWEY010000013.1:18135904-18206028 GCA_035582745.1 Loriotus luctuosus | reverse complement strand
TCCCAGGCTGCTCCAAGCCCCATCCAACCTGGCCTTGGACACTTCCAGGGATGGGGCAGCCACAGCTGCTCTGGGCAGCCTGTGCCAGGGCCTCCCCACCCTCACAGGGAAGGATTTCTTCCTTATATGTAATCTAAACCTGTTCTCTGGCAGGGTGGGTCCATTCTCTCTTGTCCTGTCACTGCATGCTCTTGTCAGAAGTCCTCTCCTCTCTTGCAGAACCCTGGGGGCATTGGGAGCTGCTCTAAGGCCTCCCTGGAGCCTTCTCCCCTCCGGGCTGAGCAATGCCATCTCTCTCAGCCTTTCTCCAATGCAGAGCTGCCCCAGCTCTCTGACTCATCGTGGCCTCCTCTGGATCATCTCCCACAGATCAGTAGGGCTTCATGTGTTGGGATGCAGCACTGCAGGTAGGGTCTGACACGGGAGGAGCAGAGGGGGAGAATCCCTCCCTTGCCCAGGACCCGGTTGGGTTTCTGGGATAATTTCGGAAATTCTTGGTCAAAATAAGTCCAAGTGTTTATAATACACTGGAGGTTTAGTCACTGAAGTTCTGAATGCAACAGAATAAAAATTGTGAAAATTTGACAGTAAGTTGTCTTGTAACTACCAAACAGTAAAGGTTTTAAAAGTTCACTTATTTGGAAATTTCTGATCTGATAAATTAATTATTTTAATTTGATGAACTAGTTGTTTAATAATTATCATCATCATCCAGAAACTCAGTTAATAGCTGTTAAAAGCTGTTATTTTTACTGCTACACATCTACATGGATTTTAATGTGCTTGGAAATATAGCTCTGAACTGAGGACCTACTGTGCTTTTAGACAGGCTCTCAGTGGACAAATTGTCCAGTGCTCTGATATGTAAAATCATGCATACAGTGACAACAGGAAATTGACAATAAATTAACAAATAAACATCAAAAATAGATTTTAAAATGTTTTTATCATATTTCTTCTGTAATTTCTGCCTGCTGCCATATTTTAGGGTCTTTGAGTGGCAGGACTAATCTGGTTCCAGCTCTGCCCTTTCTGGGACCAGTCTTAAGATCTGTGGGAATATAGTTACCTTTGAAACTTCCACACCTTTTCTATTTGGTTTAAATTAACTAGCAAACTCAAAGAATATTTGAGGGAAGAGAGAGCACAATCACACCAGTTCTGTATATTTTCTATTAAGAAGTTGGGTTAAAAACCCTAGCAAATGGATTTAAACCAGTTTAAAAATGTGGCTAAAAAAAGTTAGATAATTTAAAACCATAGTCCTTTTCACTTGCTCTATTTATCCAGCGTATTTCCTAACAGAACTTATACCCAAGAGACTAACAAAAAGCTATCTCTGCTGGGATTCATTTGGCTACATGATCAAGCTGGGACATGGAATATCTGGTTCCAGCTCCCCCTGCTATGAAGCCCCTTAGCTCATTTTTTCCATTTGTAAAATGGTGAAAATGGTTGTGATGTTGTTTGTAAATATTTTATTTATGGCAAGTCCTTAATAAACACCCAATATTACTGTACTGTTAGTAGGATGGAACTCCATCCAGCCTTATCTGTATTTCTTGAGAAGTTAAGAAACGTGTGTGAATGTGGGCATTGGGAAAATCTGAACCTCCTTCTAAAGTTTCTGTGCATGATTTTGTGATTTGATAGGGGTGTGAGGGTAGAAAAAGCCTAAAAGAGAGAGCAAATCTGGTAACTGCAGATAGCTGGCCTCCTGGGGTTTTACAGGCTCTGATTCTCTTGTTCTGGAATCTACTGCCTTACTTTTTCTGTCTTAAAGTTCCAAGAGGCCACAATCCATCATGGATGTCCAAGGATGTCTCCTCTACTTGAAGTAATAGAAAAGAAAGGATCCAAGCTGCTGAAATGGCTTTCCTCATGTGGTGTATGTTGCAGCTGTTCACAGCTGGGTGATAGATTTGCTGTTTCCCCACCAGGGAAACCTCTCAGTCTGAGGCTCCCTGAGACACTCTGGCCCCCAGGTGGGGGACCAAGGGGGACACTAACTCTTTCCATCCTTGCAAGCATTCAGCAGTTTCTGATGCCGTTTTTGTTCACTCTCCAGGAGGTTGCATGGCTGGAAAGAGAGAGTTTGTCTTACGGCTCTATTTAGACCTAAGCCTGGTTAGTAGAAACAGCATTCCTCACAGTTGCAGGATAATGTAACATCATAAATAGAGCTATCAAGAATGTCAGGCAGCCTTTGTGGTTGTCAGAGCAGTGATGTTAAAAGAAAAGGGGTTTTTTTTCTGTCTTTTTTTTTCCCTAAATAGCTTTCCTCAAACTGTCAGGAGAGCACCTGGTGAAATGAAGCTTTGCTTTTGCTGTGTAGCTTTTGTTCTTAGACGTGGTTTAAGTAATAAATATGATGAAATAATTACATAGAAAAATAACAACTTCATTTCCATCAGAACACTAAGGGGTGGTTGTGATTCTTCAAAATGCCTTGAATACTTGAGAAAATAATTACAGCTGGGATACAGCTGAAATACTCCACACAGTATCCCAGTATCTGTGGATAGCAGAGGATGTGTAGTACCTGAAAAAGCAGGGGGAGTGAAGGTTAGATGCTCATGCTAATTAATCTGGTGATGGTTGATTGGGAATGAATCACCTCTCGTCTCATTAGCATTCAGCAGCACAACTGCTGGATGAAAGGGAAACAAACACTTGGGATTGCAAGGAGAGGTAAAAGAGACCAGTTTCTCTGTTGATGGTGGTTTTACAAGGAATTCACTGGAGCTTGGAATGATTTATGTGTGCTGAGGACCTGGCCTTGAGGAACCAGCTGAAACAAAATTTAGATCTTAAGGGGGTTGTGAGGTGTCCCTGGAATCTCTGCAAAAGCAAGAATTGGGTTTCTGGCTGCCAGGGGTCTTCCCACATCTGGGTCTGATTTATCAATAAATAGATCCTTTGGTTGCTTCCTACAAATATGAGGGAAGAGGACCATAAGACTTAGAGCATTTGCTTTATTGGCCTTACTGTTAAATCCTCAATCCCAGCCCCTCAGCTGCTTGTCCTCAATCCTCCCCACAGGAGGTGGTTGTGGCTAAAGAAACAGCAAGGGTAGAAACAAGGTGCTTGCTATTATTGCTAATTACTGCTCTTTGGTGCCTTATTATCTCTAACTGCTGGCTCTGCTTTTAATGAGAAAATGAGAAGGTTCTCACCCACCCTACCTCACCCTTTGCCACCTTCTTTCTGTTAGCTACAGCATACCAGGGGAACACCAAGATGGGGGAGTTTCAAGAGCAGTGTTGGAGCTGCTGTGATACCACTGGAATAAAAGTAAATAAAATAGTAGAATAAGTCTGTTTCTCCCCTGCTGATAAGCAGGTTCCGAGCATTGATCTTTCTTTATCTTCCTGTTGTATGTTTGTAAATGCCAGGGAAAAAAGGGTCTTCCTAGGTGGCTTTTGAATACCAATACTTTAGAAGCTCTTACTGTGACCTGCTACTCTAGGGCACAGTCTGGGATGACTCAAACCAGAAGCAAAAGGATTTTCAACTGTTTCTATTTTAATAATGTTGAGTGGTATTTTTCTGTTTTCCAGACTTGGCAGTGAAGCCCTCTGTAAGTGTGTTTTGGGTTACTTGGAGTGGTTTTCTAGCTCTTTGTCAATAGGTTGAAGGCTAGGACAGAGCATTTATGGATAGTCTCTGTTTCTCTTAACATAAGATACAAGAATGGTCGAAGTCTGGTTTACAGCATAAAAAAACTGTGGTAAAGGATGCTGTAGTAAAGGATAGAGAAGTATGGCGGGTCTTTACTACTGCCACAGGAGAACTCTGTCTCTATAAAATTTTGGTGATCAAGGTTTTACTAGTAAAATATGGAATGCTTACTTACTAGAGTAAGAAAATTATTCTTTTAGGAATGTTTTCATGCTGAGAAAAGTGGTATAATATATGTGTATGCTTCTGTAGGAGAGTTTGAGTGTGACTAAGAGAGGAGAGACAACTCTGCTCTCTCATGTCAGGTGCGAAAGGTCAGGAGTATCTCACCCTCAGAGCTCAAATACACTTTGTATACCAGTCATGAGCCTTTACAAAGGGCAGTAACCCACAAAAATAAATGAGTTACAAGATAAGTGGATGCAGTTTGGTCCCTTGCATATTGAACAGCTAATAGGGAGCCCCAATGCTTTTTTTAAATTGGACTTTCTTATTTTATCTACAGGTAAAACCAGACTTTTGTTTGCTGTCCTATTTCCTCAAAGTCAATCCTTTCTTTAAAAGTTGTGACTAGTACAGCTAAACATTAGAGATTTGGAGCACTGTTGGAGGTTAGCACAGAAGTGTCAGGAGCTTGATACCAGACCCCTGTAAGTGATGTGATGTGATGTCTAGGACAGGCACTACAATTGTTAGAATTTGCAGTAACATCCAAAATAGAAATTATTTCATGGGTACAAGATAAACTGAGGCATCGACAGATATTCTTGGTTTCTGCTGTGAAGTTTTTACAAATAGTACCGTGCTGTAATTTACCATAATGTGCTAGGGTGAAAGCAATAAAATATGGAGGCTTTTATCCCATCCTTTCAATATCCTTCTTGGTAAGGTCAATAAACCTGGTGGGTTTGTAATTATGGCAGGGACATGTAGGAATAAAAGTATTGTGGTCATATTCATGCTTTGTTACCAATTAAATGAATCAAAAGAGCTCTTTCTTGAAGAGCAGGAAATCCTTTTGTGAGGATATGTGTTCCCAATACAGGAGAGCTATCAGGGCATCTTTCTTCATTCCTCTTCTTTCTCCTTCTCTGCTTTTGTCATTCCCCCTTAATTTTGTCTGAAAGCAATTTCCTCCTAATTAAAAATACTTATTTTCCAATTGAATGCGTGATGCCAGTATAGCCTTGGTCTCCATTTGTTTGGGTTAGTTAACTTGTTAAAGGGAATAGGAATTTGAAGGTGACAGAAACATTTTAATTGTGCGTTTTAAGGGATTTCAGGAGATTGAGCTGTTTGAGGTCTCTTGCTCAAAATTTCTCCCTCTTGCTTCCTGTCTGGCATGCTAAACACTGATTTCAGAGCAATATTACCTTTTTGACTATTGTATAAGTTTTGGCACTGCTTGTAAATATCATGGATTTGATTTGGGTGCTACCCCATGGCTTTCAGTCACTGTCACTGCAGTTCTAGAGCATCTGTGGTGTTGGGCTGTGGTTGCAGAACAGCGTTTTCCTCTGACGTAGGCATGTAGGAGGAAGATGATTACCTTACTGGAAGGTGCATCCTGGTTTTTGATGCATAAGTATGTGCTTTCTTCAGAGATGTATTTGTGAATATGTGCTTGCATGAGGATCTCTTCTTTCCTTGGATGATTTTTATTTTGACCCATTTTATTTCTTGCCTGTGGGAATGGTCAGGCACAAATGTCATAAAGATCCAGAGAACAAATTATCTAACCAGTTGCATGTCGTGTACAAAAAGGTAGCACATGTGGTAACACAGCAACCCGTGCATGAGAGCTCAGAAAACTAAAATGCTGTTTAAACATGAATTGGGTCAGCCTGTCTTTAAAAAGGGAGACCACTTGCACAGAAGTGGCTAACAATGCCAGATGAATTGATCACTGCAAATGTTTGCCCTGCTCTAACCTTATTTTCTTGATCATGTAGCTCCCATTAATGAATTTTTATGAACACTTAGTGCGCATTTATAAATAAACATACTGCTTGAACTGGGGGGCTGTATCTTTCATCAGGAAGTCATCCCTCAGTTTCAGACAGTTAGCTCTGAGCACCTCTCTTCATAAGACGAAATTATTCTCCTTCCTTTATTTATCCATCTGCACATTCTGTGCTGGTGCAACACTGTTACTCACCCCAAACGGGACAAAATGGAGGGAACTAAAATTGACTGCTAATGGTGTTACTTTATTGATGGGAAGCAGCAACTTGGATTCCAAACCCCGACTATGTTAATATTTTTTCTTTTCCTTTATGGCTATATGCAACATCTACTGCTCTTTTAAGCCACGTGGGGAAGTGAAGAGTGATGGATATGGAATTTGCACTGGATACAAGCTGTGCCATGAAATAATAGGCTGGTGCCGGTATGAGGAACAGGACATAAGGGTGAAAAAGGGAGATGGGAAGGTATTGGTCTTTTGGGCTTGTGCTGGAGGTGTGTGCTGTGATCTGTGAGGTTTGGTACCCCAGTAACTTAGACTCTGTTGCCTTTTAGAGCAGTCAGCTCTGTGATGTGCAGGGTTGTGATCTCACTGCTGAAACCTGGAATTAGCAAATAGTGCCTGGTCAATACTGAGGCTCTGATTTAGTCAGTAGCGTCCAAATCAGTAAATATGCACTCGTTCTTTCCCTATTACGGTTAAACTATTGCCAGAGGGAATATCAGCTCCTGTCATCTAGGTGCAATTGCATTACAATAAACTGTGAAGCACATAATTTAATTTTTTGTTTATTTGTTGTCATTCTTTTTTTTATAAAACAGTTTAGTGTTGTAATTAGAACTGCAGGGAGAGAAAGAAAAATATTGTAATTCTGCAGATATGTGGAAAGCTAGAAACATGTCACAGTGTAAGTCACTTTGAACTGACTCAGTTTTGTTGCTTGTGGATTTTGCTGAGGTTGTCAAACAGAGAGAAATGACATTTAAAACCTTAATGGTGAAGCAGCTGGGAATTGCTAGGCAATGAAGTAGTTTCCTACATTCAGTGTTATATCACTCCAATGGCTTTTTCTATCAGAAATATCTTTAAAGAGTTCACCAAACTGATTTTGGCATTCCAAACACAAACTTAAATCTGGCAAGATCATATTTTATTGCTCTGATTAAAAAAAAAAAATCAAAAAATTGTTTTAAATTAGTAATGTATATAAGTACTTAATGTCTTCTGGGGAAGAAGATATCCTTTCCTTTTTTTTGTTTCTTTTGTGGGAGAGGGGAGTGCTGATAAAACTTGATTTACAGACTTGATAAATATGGTCTGAGAATAAAAACTAGGCACTGAATGCAGCAAATTTTATGCTACACTTGAAGAAATATATAATGATTCCTGAGAAGGATGTGAAATGAAGCATGGTTGGGTGGTCAGCTCAAAGAATTTAGTCAGTACTCTTTAACCTCCATTTCACAGTGATGTGACTTTGTCTCTGACCTTGAGCCATTTGTTTGATTCATAACATTATATTATATCATGTTTGGAGACTCTAGTCCTTCAAGTCCATGCATATTGACTGACCCCTGCAGTGTCACAGGGACACACGGTGTTAGCCCTCATGGCATAAATGTGCAGAAGGGTGTGTATTTTGTAGGGTTTTTTACTGTGACACTGCTGTGAGTCAGTGCTGCCCATGCTGACATTGCAGTGTCAGCAGTATGCACTCAAATAAGCAGGCAGTGAGAGAGAAGGGGAAGCAAGCATTAATACTCAGTTATAATGGGCTTAATGCCTTAAAATTTACATAGTTTCGATTTTTTATATACAGGTTTCCTAGTTTTTGGGTTGAGCTGAAAACACTGGGCTCAATTAGGAAGAGAAAAAGTAAATAAGATTTCTCTTTGGGAAGCTTCACATAGACTGAATCACAGAGAAGATGCCCTCTAAAGCTGTGTGTCCAGGATTTTTGAAGAGTTCAGGCTTCCCTTTACATTCAATCATGAGGGCTGAAGCCCCATATCCAAGCTGGGATGGGGAAGATGAATAAATATCAAGCTCCTGAATCCTTAAGTCTTACTGTTTCACCACTGACTTAGACCTTGTCTGTGTGGGCGGAAAAGCAACAAATACATTAAACTTTCATCTCTGACTTGAACTCCACATTTTGCAGCAGTGGATCCTGAGCTGCAAGTTAACACCAGTCATTTCAGAGATGGAGGTGCAAGAAACAGATCAGAGGTAGGTGCTAAGAGGACAAGCTTTGGTGTAGAATGATTGCAGGCTCCCCTCTGAAAAGGTAATGAAATTTGGGGTGGAGAGCACCGCACTGCCTCATTCCTAGCTGTGCTGGGGAGGGAAAATGAAGAAGGTCAGGGAAGAGAGGCTGCCAAGAATTGCTGTTTTAGAGGAGGTGCTGCATTTTCATTTTCTTGGTAGGGCACTTGGAAATTATGTCAAAGCCCAGCACGGGCTGACAGGTATTGCCAGTCATTTGCAGCAGCACCACCTTTCAGTTCTGACTCAAACGTTTTCATAACTTCAGCTCCTCCTGCGTCATAAGAAATGTGTGAAATGCGTCGAAGGTCAGTGTTCGAAAACATATAGAGAGCACCATAATTATCTGAAGGTGAACTGCCAGGTACTGTGATGGAGTGTTTTAGCAGGCTGAATTCCTGAACTGACACGCTTAGGTTGCTGATCCCATTTATATGAGCAAAAAATCTAAATGACTGTCTCCTGTCCAAATGTACACAACCAGAATTTTATTATTTTAGAAATGCGCTGTAAGATCCCCTAGGGAGGAACATGATTAAGCTTTGTCCTTGGATAAAACACAAAGCCCTATCATCTCCTCTTTGAAAGGTCTCACTAATCTCAGGACTTCAGCATGGAACTAAATTTAGCAAGTCTGGATGCCAGTGGGGGCGTTTCACGTTTTCCTTAGACAGTGACAAACAGTATATTCTCAATCACTCCTTCAGGTCAGAGTTCAGCTTTCATCTTGCCTCTGGTCAGAGGCTGGATGACATCCTGAACAACTGGCTCCTTGTAGTTTATGATGACAGTGGAGTCGTTTATTACATGATATACAGCCTTTAATTTTCTGGAGAGACATGGAGTTGATGTTTGATAAGCCATTCATGATAAAAGAATAACTACTATAGAGAAGTGAAGAAGAGGCAGCACAGGACACAAATAGATGTGTTTATTCTGAGTGCTCTAACTGCTTCTAAAGTCTGGTCTAAATGTACATTGTAAAAAGAATGAGAGAATAGGAGCATCACTGCCATTGTATAGGTTTCATCAGAAGGAAACTCAGCTCATCTGGACTTTTAGATTAAAGCATTGTGCTGAAATTGAGTGGTTAGAATCTTATGAATTAACTTACCTAGTGTGAGCAGGCATATATATGTGTATACAAATCAATAAAGAGAATCAGCTTGTGCATTGTCTTTTATAAGCATGAGCTAAACCTGACAGCTTCATAGAGTGAAAGCTAAGGTAAAGATGTTACATTTGCACTACAGCCACCCTCTGCTTCCAGGAGTATTGGTGTCAAAATCAGTGCCAAGCAGCTTGTTTTCAGTCTCCTTTATAGTGTCCTTGACTTCCTTGTCATTCAGTTTGCCCTCTTTATAACAAGAGGCTATGCTGACTGCTCAGGAGACAAGCTAAACATCCACAGGCCAGCAGAGAGCCTGCAGTAATTGTAAAAACAGCCACAGCAGTCCCTGAGATACTTTTGCTGTACTTGACACAAACTGGACTTCAGCTGTAGGAAAACTGTGACCTCCATCAGTTGATGTATAAAATTAGAGGGCAGATGTTTAAACAGAAGGACTTCTATTATAAAAAAAAAAAGGTAGGAAAGGATTTCAGACAATGGTGTTCTGGGCTAATCTGCGTCTTTATAGGAAAATCCCTAAAAATATTTAAAATCAAGTATTATGTGTAAAATTGAAATATCCCTGAAAGTTGGTAAGTGGATGTGGGGCTAGGAAGCAAGGTCTGTGTCCTGTTGCTTAATAGAAGAGTTAGATTTTCACTGGAGAAGATATTGGTTCTTAATTGTAAATCCTCCACAGGTGGTTCAAGGATATTTTACCTGCTCCTAAAAATTGCCCAATGGCTCTGACTTCCCACTGGGAAATCTGGATACAAACCAGAGAGAGGTGGAATGAGATCTGACTGGTAAATCTTTCTGATTTACAGCTTGTTTGCATTACCTGTACTTTGGGCAGGCAGGGTCATGGAGAAGAGAAAGAATGCTGCCAGGTAGAGTAAGTATTGCTGAAGAATATCTTGGAGACAAAAGGGAGATTTTTAGCAATGATTTTATGTGTCAGATTAGCAAGATTTAAAGTGATGTCATTACTGAAAATGACCCTGAATTGAGTTTCTTTGAAATGAGACTCTATTCTTGCCTTGAGCTGGATGAAAATTATTATACAGAAGAGCTGTTAAGAAGAAAGGAGCATTTACAGCTGAAATTTAGTGGTAGTAAGACTTCTGCCCTGTTGGCCTTCCTGCTAGAGACGTGGATTTTGTAGTTTCACTGAAATGGGGTGAAATTCTGCTTTCTTCCACCAATCCTCATAAGATACTCAGACTGAATTACATCCTTTTATCTAATGTAGAACCAAAACCACAGAATACATGGATCAAAATAACTAAGTGGTGATGTGTAGGCACTCAGTTTTTGGTAATTGGGAGTGGGGCTGGCCCAGCCTGATCCCCAATGGGTACAGCTGTGAGCAGCATTGAAGGTAACGAGCCATGGAGTGCCCAGGGGCACTGACCAACCACCGAAGGGAACAGAGGGCACACAGGTGCAATGCATCAACAGGAGGGGATAAAAGGTTGGGCTGAAGAACAAGGAGGGCAGATGCTTGCAGCCTTCTGAGGTGACATGGTGTTCCTCTGTGTGGGCAGACACCTGAAGCCTTCTGAAGAGGTAAGGTGTTATTGTGTATGGGTTGGAGCTTTCTGAAATGGTGTGGTGATACTCTGTGTGTCGTGGCCCTCTCAACTGCTGCATGTGCTGCAGCAGTGATGAGTACATTCTTAAATTCCACTCCATTATTTATTGTCTCCCTTAGATCTGAAGGTGTATGTGGTGAACACAGATCAGAACTCAGATTTTTGTGTGCAGTAAATGGGCAATGGTTTTCCTTGTACCACAGCAAACTTTGGCTGTTTCTGTTATAGCTGGTTGGAAAGAGGGGCTCTCTTAACCTCAGACCTGCACAAGTTCATGCAGATGCTGCAGAGCAGAGCATGACTATGTTCCAAAAGCTGTCTTGCCTTGCCCAGACTACTGTGCAGAGAGAGAGAGAGCAGGTCCAGTAGTTCTAACTAGCATAGGAATAAGCAATGTTGATATTCTGGAAAATGTTCCATTCCTGGACATTCAAAAGAGGCTGCTGGAACTGAAGACTACCAGAGTCTCAGCAGCCTCTGGATCAACCAGTGCTGATTTACAGGTGTGCACAATCTTCTCAGGACAGATGCAAGGTTACTCTGTCAAGAGTAACCTTGCCCTTTACCTGCATCATTCTGTGCCTCCTATTAAGGTAATTAGAAGCTGCTGAGAGATGGCTTTAGTAGTGGGAGTTGTGTAATGTCCAGAGATGGGTGGAACCACTTCACCTTTGTGTTTAAGCCTACCTTTCCCCTCTTAGCTTCTGCACAGGAAATTGGCCTGTATCATCTCTTATATATCTGAAAAGTGTAACAGCTGGTGTGTAGGTGTGTGTGTGTCTTGAGTCTCTGGGCATTCCTGTTTACCTTTTCTCTCTCTTTAAGTAAGCAGTTTTCCTTCTCACCCCTGCCCCAATTGTTTGCAATCTGAGAATCTGTTTAAGATTGGAGCCAAGATCTTTAGATTCTGAGTTGTTGCTATGAACAAAGCTCAGAGCCAAAGGACACTCTGGAAAGGCTGGTTTTTACATGCTTATAATTTTGGAAAAATAAGAAAGCAGCAAAACCCCAACGGGAATCACAGACAAAACTGTATTTAAAGACAGTCCCCTCTCAGAATATAAAAAATAAACTGAAAACAGTGTGATATGCAGGTCAAGATCATGGCATACTTTTAATCACTTAGCAAACATTTTAGCAGTGTTTGAGTCCAGCACTTCCAGTGTCAGTTGCACTCCTTCCCCCAGTGAATTAGAAATATTTCACAAAGGCAGGGAAGTGTTATTGCTGTTTTCTACCTGAGTAAGCTGATGCTGAGAGTTTTCAAACTTGGCTGTCCAATGGGAAATCTCCTGTGGGAGCTGCAGGTCTGTAACATTTCACATTGCTTCTAATGATGTTCATGCCAAAACCTGCTGACCTGCTTGAGCAGCAGAGCAGGTCTTTTACTTGGGTGTTTTATAAATATGTAGTAGAACCGTCTGATTGAATTTTGCCATTCCTGTTCAACCACTTTCTTGAGTGAACTTCATTTCTTTCCTAGAAATGGAAAAGTATTGTCATTATTGAACTACAAAAGGCTCTATTGCCATCAGACCTAAAAAGTCAGTAAAATGGAAGATGCTTGCATTAATGAAAATCACCTGCTAGCAATTAAAACAATACTTTCTAAGCAGAATAGCTGAATTTGCCATTGATTTAATGACCCTTGGCAGTGACTGTTTAGCTGGATTTACAGGAAGCCTCACATGACATTTCATTAGTATCACAGTGAATTAACTTTATAGCAGTGTAGTGCTTAATCCAATTTAGACTTAGTATTATTAATGATGCTACCAGGGAAATAGTTTTTAAGGCAATTAAACAGCAATATGTAATGTTGCCAAGCATCACTACTGATATCCGATGGCATCACAAAAAAACACATTTTAAAAAGGAATTGAAAATGGGAAGATAGCACTTCCTGGTGATTTAATCCTTTGCACTTGGAAGACTACCAAGCCACATAAAAACCAGATTCCAAAAGATAACTTTTGAGGGAGTGTAAGTAAATACATTCATCCTCCTGCTGGCGAGCAGCTTGAGCCACATGCAGTGCATGTGTTACCTCCAACACAGGCTGCTTGGGTTACAAAGGGAGTGGGATGGTGGGGGACACGTGCTCTCAACTCCAAAGCCAAATCTAATGGCAAATTAGGCTCAAGCAGAGTTTTCCACACTGAACAGGAAGTATTAGAACACCTAGGCTCAAACTCAAGCTGGTGCACAGTGCTGCAATCTCACAGTATTTGTGTAATGACTTCATCCCAGTAACTATCTTAAGTAGTGACCTCAGAGTTCAGGAGAACATCCTTGAATAAAAAAAATTGGCTCCTTTGCTTTTGTCTGTTAGCATTGCTCAGTAGCAAGTGCAGGGCTGAACCCAAAACTCAGTGACTGAAAACATTGGTGCTGATGTGAGTTCTTTGGGAGCAGGAATGGGAACAGGTGTTTAGGTTTTGGGTTTGTTCGTTGTTTAGGCTACTTTTTCCTTTTAAATAAGTCTATCACCAATTTATATGAAATAAAACAGAACAACAGTACAGGGCTCATTTCATTAAAATCCCTGCTCACATCAATTGTAATTTTGCCTAATATAAGTCAGCACCCATAATTATCCATAACAGCAAGGAACAATGAATTGGACCAAGTGAAGTGACAAGTGCATTTTAAGAGATCGTAAAATTCCCATTTGCAGGCATCATTGTGTTAATACCCCATGACCAATAACCCATATCATCATATACAAAAGTATTATTAAGCTAAAATTTATGAGGTGGGCTGAATTGCATGGTGGGCTAGCTAAGAGATCCTGCATTTACATGTTTTTCTGGTTGTGCTCTAATTTTATTCACTGTCTCAGGTTTTTTTTAAGTTCCAGGAAAAACACTAAGATCTGATGGACAAATGTGTACGACACCTTTATGTCCCCATTCTAAGCAACAAACTGTGGGCTCTCTTGAGGCAGTGTTTTTTGTCATCTGCATGGATTTAATTTTGATTCAAATTCTGTTCCCTCTTCATGTTTGGCATACAGAATAGTACAGCTGTGTTTAAGTGGTACATTAGTTATGAAGATGATTCTTATACTAATCTTACTCTTTGTTTCTCTTCTTGGTATTTATAGCAGTGGAAAAGTACCTTTAATTTTATTTTATGGCATCAAAATGTAATAGGGAAAGGAAATAACTTGTCTGCACTTTTACACTCTAGTGTTTTACTGCTTACTCCCATGTGCCAAGGACACGTACTGTACTGTGTGATAGAATTTAATTTTATTTCCATACTGTGATTTTCCATGTCACAAGTGCCTCCTGCCTGTTTGATTTTGTGTAGGCACACAATTTGTATTTATGGTGTTGTTTTGGTTTTTTTCTTTAACTAAGGAACAGAAGTCACTTTTCTATAACTTCAGTATGCCTGAATAGATCAGTTTCTGTGCTGTGACTTAAATTGAGTAGCTGATACTAACAGGAACTTATATAACTGAAGTGAGAAGTTCAAAGCAAACAGTGTGAGTTATTTCCATAATGTGATGTTAAACTGTGGCCTTCCCTACTGAAAGATTAAGTGACTATGAAAAAACTTACACTTTAAAAAGGAGTTTCACATCATTCATGAAGGAAAAACCAAATGCAATGGAAATGCCTCAGACTGGAGAGTCCTTACTGCACAATTTTCTGGGAGTGTTAGGGAAAACACGCATTGAAATATCCTCTTTTTCTGTACTGTTTTGTGGGCATCTACTGTGTTTGAGATTGATCTATCAGTCTCTATAGTCTTGCATTTCCTTATTATGTAGCTAGACTGAAGAGGGAATGTGTAAAATGTATTTAAGCCAAAATGAACCAAACTTACTGCTGGTGATTGATGAAACTGATAGTTCTGCTTCCTAGTTGAAGGGCCCTCTAAAACCTGGTACAGGCTTTGCTTACCCTGGTTCCAGAGGCCATTGTGCAAGCAGCTGTGAAGAGAAGCTACTTGAAAGTTGTGGTTGGGGCTCACTTGCTCCAGCATAATTGATGACATTTGCTCTGGACCCTGAAATAATGAAGTCCTGAGGAGATGGAGTGAAGTACTTGGGGGTGAAGTTTCTGCTCATGAAGTGATATTAATGTGAGTGGAGTTAGGTACAGAACCCCAGGAGGGGATTTGGGGAGAGCCTGTTGCAACTGTGGACCTCACAGAAGTGCACTTTGTCCCTGACATACAGCAAGGGTTAATGTGGGACCTATTGTGAGGAGTCATTTTGGAGAGAGAATGGGACAAATAAGGGCTTTAACAATCCCCTGTAACCTGTAAGCAGTGTCAAACTACCCCTCTTGGGCATTAGGGCTGGGGAAAACCTTCTGCATAAAGGTGCTGAGTTTTCCTTTCTAATGTCCCTTCTGTCAGATGAGTAGAAGTCTGCACAGCAAAGAGTTAAGGTTAAGGATGATCATAATTCTATAATGACTTCTGTTGAATGTTTTAATTTCCTTTGCACCTCTGAAAGCACAGCTTTTATTGGCATAAAAGTTGTCATAAAACAAATTGGATCCTTCAGTTATGTTAGATAAGTATTTCATAAATAATGGTCAATTAATGTATCAGTGCAGCACAATAACTATGTCTGAGTTTATATTGCAGAAACACTGCTTCCTTTCTTTGTAAAATGCTTTTGTTCTTGAAAAGTCAAAACATTTGTGTTGAAGCACTGACTGACATGCTGAACCCAAACCTTGCTGTCACACCCACGTTCCTGTGCTGGTATCACTGGAGGGATATGGGAGGTGTCTGAAGACCTGGACTCTGCACCTTATCCTCTTATAGGGTTAGTTCTCAGGTACACTAATTCCCCTGTACTTCTCCCAGAGGAGTCTGTGGTCTGCAGTTGATTTAAGGGTGGGAAATTCTTGCAGCCTGTTGGCAGTTTGGCCAAGGAATTTATGAATCTAGAATCCCTAAACAGTTGCAAAATCCTAGAAATTACAGATGGAAAGGGACTATGAAGGCTCATTTGAACACATGTGCCAAAGCAGGATTGTTTTGTGCAGTTAATTCTCCAGAGTTTTGTCCAGACAGATTTTGCAAAGCTGTTATATGATATTCACAGTCAGTGCTAGGGAATGTTGTACTCTGTGACACTTCAGTGTATGCTGCTTCAAACCTGTGAAAAAGCATGTATTCACATCACACATGTATGTATCATAGGGATGTGTCATTTTCCATGGCTTTTCAGAAAAAATAACTGCTTTCCAATACCGAAGAACTTCTCCCACAGCCACTACTGGTGCTTGGAATTTAAATGATATTTGGAAATGAGGGCTTTGGAGTATATGAACACTAAAAAGATATTTTTCCTAGAGTATTTAAAAGTCTGTATTTCAGAATTTGCGTTTGTTAGCATCTCACCTTCTTTTCTTTACAATATATTGTAGACTTAAGACCTAAAAACTCACAGAAAATATGTGTGGATGGGGGAGAGAGGTCTGGTTATCTTTTGCAGCCTTTGCCTGGGTGGTAGATGTGCCTGTGGTACAGGAGAAGTGGATGTTTCACGAAAGCTACTTCTTTGGATAGGAATAAAATTTCAGAGGAATTTTCTTGCACCTGTAATTTTGTTTGAATCCCATCAATCTCTGTAGGTTTTTATGCCTAAATTGTAACTTGGATTTACCATTTTCTGTCATTGATGATTCTGAACTTGATAGTGTCCAATTTACTGGTTTTGCTTTTGGTACAAAGACTGGAAACTTTCTTCACATAGAGGATATTGTTCCTCTGCCATAAAAGAGGACCTGCAACTTTTTTTTTTCTTTGCCACATATGTATCTATGTATTCTTTTTATTTTTTTCTGTTTGGTTTTTCACAATGATGTCTGCTTTTTCAAGTTATTGACTGAGTTTCAGACTTCAAGCCTGTCTTGTTAGTGTAGAACTAATTTAAGCAGGTAAAATATTTTGCAAAAGGGAGAGGAGAAATTTTGAAAAGTTTTAACATTCTCTTGCATCTTGTGTACTGAGTCAAGAAGCAGGAACCAAACTGAACCTGACAGTTCAGAGATCACCCAAACTGTAAATTTAATTGCACTGAGCCCTATGAAAATGCCACTCAATAAGGTAATTACTTGTAAAAATAAGCAACTGTCTATCCCCTTTTCAGTGGGGAGAAATCACTTGCTACAAAAATACTGTAATTTGGAAGTGAGAGTAGATGGTCACTGTGGTTGAGGATGAGACAAATAAATGAAATTGGAGGCTCAGTGCTTACCTTGGTTTTGGGGTGACTGAATTGAAGGATGACTTCTGATAAGTGTTTTTGGATGATGGCACAGTAGATGCCAGAACTCAGCCACAGTGATTGTAGGCTTTTTTTCTCTCCTGCTACCTAATTAAGTGAGATGTGACACAGCTCATAGCTGTCCTGATGCTTTGGGCACTTGGATAGAGCAATTATTTTCCACTGTGAGTCACCTTTGTGGTAGATTTTAACAGCATCTTTGTGCCTAGCTAGCTGTGCTGAACCAGCCATGTTCTCAACTTTAATCCATTTCAGTCTCAAACTGTTCTATTTTCTGGGTTTGATCAGCAAAACAGGCTTTTAGTTCCCTGGAAGTGGAGGCTGGTTCCATGGGTTTGTGTGTGTGCAGCCTCCCTCCCAGAGTGAGGAGGTCTGGTCTGGCTGCTTGTGCTCTGTGCCCTTGGAGCCTCTGACCTGGGTGCTCCTTTTCAAAAACCTTTGCTGCTGTGAGAGACAGTAGTTGACCATGGGTGGGAAGGAATCTTAATTTCTCATGTGGTCTGGAAAAAAAAGCTGTTTTTAAGTTGTCATGGCTGTTGCGAGTTCTTGATGGTTTGTTTAGTGCTGTTTAAAGGCATAGCTTGTATTTCATCAGAAGTTCATGAAAGTTTCCTGCAATCCTCTATCAGCTGGTAATTAATTAATGCAGCTTAAGGAGAGACACAAAGCAGAAACATTTTCAGTTTCAATACTGCTGGGAAGTCACAATGATTTACAGAGAGAAGTACAGATGATTGTTGTTTGAGGCAAGCTTGCACGTACCCCACAGAAGCTTCCAAGAGACTGGAAAGGAAGTGCTGGCCTTGCTGAAATAATGGTAGTGTTCCCACTGAGTTCAGTGGGGCCAGTGTTTTACCCAAAGAAAACACAAACCAAGCAAGAATATTGCCTGGGACTGAAAGGGAGGTGGGAAAATCCAAGTTCAAACACTTGATTCGGGTTTCCAAACCCTAATTCTTAATTTATGAAAACAAAGCTACAGTACAAAATGCTGTTTCTAGTTATTCAATGAAGCTTTATCTTCAGAGAATTTGCTGGTCTCACAATATTTACTCCTAAACACAGTTCTCCCAGGCTTACAAAGACAAATGTCTGGCCAAAAAAGAAAAGCAATGGCAGTGGAGATCTAGTTGTGCCAAAGACTGGATATGCAGACATGAAATCTGAGAATCATTCAAGTAACTTCTGCTAAAATTCATGAGAGAGGAAATTTTCAGATTTCCTGGAGAGATGTTAATTAACTACTTCCTAGGACCTTGGCACGTTTGCAAAAAATTCAGTGTTGAAACTCACACTGACTTGAACAATAAGAGTTCTGAGTCCTTTGAGATTTCTGTTATTTAAGAGAGAACTGAAAATTTCTTACCTTGCAAGACCTGAGTTCAGGGCCTCACACTCCTCTGATTTCCTTTAAATAGCTGGTGGCATAAATAACACCTGAAACAGCCCTGAGTTGCATTCCTTTGAGTGCTTTCGGTGTTAGGGAAGTCATCAAATTCAACAGGAAACACAAAGCCCCAACCGTTCAGATCTGGCAGGTACACAAAATGAGGCAAAGGATTTTTCAGAGTAGGGATGTCAGTCTTTGCTCCCACCCTTGCCCCCCATTCTTTTGCTTTAAGCAATACACATTTTCTGTTAGATATGAGAACTTGGCAGTCAAGCATTAATTTCCCCTTATTACATTGCAGACAACTCAGAAGTGTGCATGGTAAAGTCAAACAAAAAGGAGAGAACTCCACTGGAAGGGTTTTAATTCTTGAAGTAAGATTAAATCTGTTTAATTTTTGAAGCTCAGATTTGTGGCAGAAAGAGGTGCAGAGTGTATGTACTCAGGAGTGTTTTGGCAGAAGTACTTTTGGGAGCAAGCTGAGGATGTGGGTGGGAAGGGTGCAAGACTGGCAGGGGCTGGTGTCACCAGAGTAAGTGTGGCAATCCTTTTGGTCACATTTTCTTCTTGTGGGGATGTGTGGGCTCCTTCCAGCCCAGCTCTGCTGCCTGCCTGGTGCTGCAGCTGGCACAGACCAGTCACTCCTGGCTGTGGTGAGTGCTCTGGGGGTCTGAGCTGGACCACTTTTGGCTTCTGAGGATTTCTGTTGCTCTTGCAACACTGTCTGATTATGGCTGGTTTGCTGTAAGCGTGCAAGTGAACTCTTCCTTCCTAAACCTGTTCATGCCAACGCAAAGGCAAACAGGATAGGGGGAAAAAGAGGGGGAGTGGGCTAGAAAAGAAAGGAAGAAAAAAAAGAGGAGTGGGGAAAAAAGAGAGGCATAGAGAGGAGTATGTAACTTGCAGGTTCCTAGGAAATGCTTCTTTATTTTCCAAGAAAACTCCTTTTGGTTCACAGCATATCTTTCTACCTGACCTGGACAAACATAGGGAATATGTACAAGGCATACATTGGTTCCTTCACACAAAAAGCTTAAATCAGAAAAGTACTGCAAAGACAGTGCAGCTTATTACTCATCATCTTCATCTGCAAATAAAATACTTAATATATACAAGCTAAATCCTTCTTTTAGCATGGAACTTGTCAGAACAGCTTGTGCATTCCCCTGGGCTATCCACAAAGACTGAGGAGACCACATCCAATCACTGACTTCTGCTCCACTGGCACACCCTCCCATTTCAGTGCAGATGGGAATAAGAAATGAAAAACATTTTGTCTCTAACACAGGCATTTTTTAATATGCAGCTGCTGACAAACTTAAGCTCTAGTAACAGTAAGTTCCTTTTGGAAGACAGATCTACAGTGGGTTCTGATAGAAAAAAATGTGTTTATTGTATTTTGCTAAGGTTTAGAAGAAGTCCTGTAGGAATGTCAAGCACCTGAATTATGTAATCTGTTGCTATGACTGGCTGAAGGTTTTTAATTATCAATAAATGGCTGATTTAGCAAAAAAAAAAAAAAGCTTCTGGCCAAGAACTGAAATCATAAAGCCAGCTGCATCATGTGTTTCATTTGGATTGCTCTACTGCTAAGCCCTAATTCTATAAGTTTTTAGACTGATGTGCAATAGTCTTGGAGGGAAATAAGATACCTCTTGTCTTCATTTCACAAAACACTAGTGCCTCATCCTGGTAATTTCTCTGGCTGATGTTCAGTGTGAATTCTGCTGTGTCTTCATGGCTTCATTGAGAGGAAAATATTGCCAGTGTTCAAACATGTATTGCCTGACCAACATGCCAAAAGATTGGAAAGAGTGTACTGAGCCTAAAATGGGTTATAGATAGAGGGCAAACAGTCTTAATTATTGGGAGACTTTCAACCAAACCCTGTTTTACCATCAAAGTTAAAATTCTGTGTTTGTGAATTCTTGTACTTTTAACCTTACAAAGAAGAAAATTCATTTTTTGCCTCTATTCTTCCATTGTGCTCTGCCAAAGTGATGAGGGAGTCTGTCTGTTTAACCTGAAGTAAGAGGGTATTTTGATACCTTTTGTTCCATCTGTTGTAGACAATCACTTATGGTGTAAGTTTTTCCTTCCTGGATCCTGTTATCTTTCATGAATTAAACTCCTAGCCTGAGCTACAATTCTGTATTAAAATCTAAAAACTGTGTGTACGTAATAATTGCATGTTAGCAGCTTTTCTCAAATTGCTGCCTAGAAGAAATAATTAATAGGGATTAGTGTTAACATTTTGTGTTTTATCTCTCTGCTATTGGTATCAAAGCACATTTTCAAACTATAGGCAAATATCATAGAGGTGAGGCCTGGCAAAAGCTGCAGTAGAGATAGGTAGAGGTACTGAAGTCTTTGCTAATTGCAGTGAGTTATTTTTCAATATCCCAGTATCAGTTCCCCTTGAGAGGCTCCTTAGAGTGCTTACAAGTGACAGGGTGCCTGGCACGGCCAGTCAGTTGGTTTTCTTCCTTTGGGAGTCTTGGAATAAGAGGTGGAGGATGGGTGGTTTTGCTCCTTACACGTGGAAGTTGTGCTCTCAGAATGCAAAAGAAGGGGGAACCCCTATCCCTTCAGAGATTATAAATCAGGTGTTCTGACTTGGTCTCCAGGAGCACCTGGCTTTCCCCCTTGAGTGCAGTGAAGCAGGATGCCTAAGCTGGATTCTTGAATCACACACCAGAAAACCCCTAGGCAAATACAACTATCCCATATAGCGCTAGGATAGGGATAAAATTCAGCCAACATTCTGTCTTCCAACTTTTATCAATAAAAAGATTTTTTTGAAGTTAGAGCTCAATATTTTTCATTGTTTAAAGAAAAAAATCATCCAGTCTCCTTCAGATTCAGACCCTCAGTGTTGCCAGCTTTTCTGCCTTTTACTGCCTTCTTTTTGAAAGTCAGTGACAGACATCTGTGAACAACGTCACTGTCTGTGGTGAGGTATTATTTGGTGAAAGTTTTTACAGTTATACATCTCCTGGAGGGTATAATATCCAGTTAATGCAATTACATTTGTTTCTACCAGCCAAAGATGCAACTCTGCTGTGTTTTCTTTTTTTTTTAAGTAATCCAAATAATCTTTTCCACATGTGGGCTGTTCCATGATTTCTTCCCATCTAGTGATATGGGGAAGGCAGGACAGTCTGAACAGAGTTTCTGTCAGACTGCACATCCTGATTGGAAAGTCTGCTCATGAAGTGTCCAGGGCAAACCTAAGACTTTGGAGACCATGCTAAGCAGGTCAGCCTTGCATGTTGAATCCAAACAAGGGATTTCAGCCCTGCCAGATGAAAGCTACAAGATTTTTTTGTAGAAGGGAGCACTGAAGTTTGAGCACAGATTTCAGTCAGCAATCATGCAGTATAGAAAGCTGCCTTGGCTCTCCTTTTCTGTGATCTGGGAGTTCCAAAGATTCAGCAAATGTGTTTTCTGGTTTCCTGGCCATTCCTCTTGCTATTATATCTAAGAATGGAATAGGCTGGATAGGTAGATTTGTGACTATCTGTTTTACTTGCTGCAAATCCTGCAATTATTTTTGGGTTAATTTCCTATGCAGCATAACTTGTCACTGGCCACAGGAACACACAGCGGACTCTACAACTGAGAACTGTTTAATAGTAAGGTGAAAAACATCTATAGTTTTCACAAAGTTACTTTTTTAAAAAACAAGAGGTTTTTTGGAACATCTGCAGCCATATCATGTCAGCTGATGGAGCCTCTGCAGAGAACATCTTTGGTTTGACTGGCAGCAGAAACATTAATAACATCTGTAATGGGGTACAGTCAATGTTTCCACTGTGACGGGGTTTGGCAACATTTTGCAGTTTGGTGCTTGTTGAGCCTAAAGATATTGACTGGAGAGCTTTCATGTTTGTGACACTGCCGTTTGATAAGCTGTGCTAACTTAGTCAACCTCAGCACTGCCATTAGAAGAATCCTTATAATTCTGAGGAAAACCATGGGTGCTTTGTTTGTAAATAATATATTGGGTTTTTCCTAATGGTTCTAGGCACATACAGAACTATATCTACTGTCACAAATCCTTGGAACAATTCAGTAGCTGGAGAGGATTCAGGTGTGCAAACATCAAGTCCATACAAGAGGAATGGTCTTTTGAGTCTTGTACTTGGGCTCTCTTAACACAGTACAGTTACCATAATCCAAGTGAAGGAATTAGAGGAATTAAACAAATGGAAAGTCAAGGAAGAGGAAAACAAATGCCTGAAGTCTTCCCTAAGGAGAGAAAGAGAAAAAAAAAAAAGAAGATGAGAAATTGGTAAATGTCTGACTTCCTTGGTTTGTGAAGTAGTTTACATGGGTTAAAGCAGTTCTTTTGTCTGGGTGCAAAATCAGACCATCAGTGTGTGACCCTAACTTCCAATAAGTAGTTGGGAGAACTGTATTTTCCTTGACATGGACTACTTGCATTTTACTTGTGTGATTGTATCTGCCTGCTTTAGAATGTCTTGTGCAAATGGACTGAAATAACTGATGAAAGGAAGAGATTTTGTTCAATTCTACTTAGATAAGGTGAAAATAAATCTCTTGATAAAAAAAATATAATAATACCTTGTTTATTTCTTCAGGTGGCTGAATTTATTCACTGAGTATTTTTATGTGTCTGTTCTCTGGACTAAGTGGATCTGGCTTTGGAACTTTTTCTGTGTTCTTCAAACACACCTGGCTTCTGGCAGCTTAATGGGAATGAAGATGTTATTAGAAAAGTGTCTTCACAGGGCTTTGCTGCCATCATGGATTTAACCTCTCCTTTGCTTCTCATAGATGCTATGAGGTTTAGTTTTGAGAAGCTCAGCTGTTACAGACCTACATCAAATCTTTTGCATTTGGACAGAGTGCCCTTGATAGCTAATTTGTTATCTCAGGTTGGGAGCCTTGCCCTCAAAAAACATTTAATGCAGATAACAATGTCTCTTGGCTGTGTGCAGTCCTGGCCCATCTGCTGGAGCTGAAGGTGCCTTGGGGTACAGTTTTGAAGGATGAGGGGTTTAATTTGGTATGGTCTGGGACAGCAGAAATGCCATCACCTCTTCAAGAGGTACTTTTTGCAAGCTGTGCTATCTCATCATGCCTGTTGATAACTCATTCAGAGTCTCTTGTAACAGGTCTGGGAAAAAGACAGAATTCAAAGCCATCTATCCAGGTTGGTGGTGATATAATTTATTTTTGTAGTTGCCAGTTGAATAAAGTGCTCACAGAATATGAAAACACCAGGCACTCAATGTAACAAGAATGTCCATATGTGATAATGACTTCAGGGGATGGAACTGCCTTGGAGAAATCCAACCATTTTCTCAATCACGAAATATTTTAGCTCTCTGTCTGTTCTAGCCATTACTTAGTAACTGCATTTGTTTCTTTTGAGCTGTCTGGGAATACATTATACCTGGTTGTATTTTGAAAGCATATAAAATATGTCTGATTTAACCAAGAATCATCTCTGAAGGCTGGATGGAAGTATGGTAGTCAACTGCAAGTATTTAATCAATTAAAAATTCTAGTCAGCACTTTGCTGATGAAGAAGGCACTATCTCAGTAGATATGTCATTTCTTGATGTTTCATTATAGAAATGAGATTTCAAGATGTTGAGCAAAGTGTAAGTGATGTCCCACACAGCTGATGTCATTATTTGGAAGATGTTAAAAACAGATTCACAAGTGGGTCGGTGCTCTTAATGCAAGTATCAGCCCCAATTCTGATTCAGGCTGGTTCCTGTGTAACTTTGAGTCACTGGTGAGCTTTAGGTACATGGAATGCATAGGCTTTTGGATTTAGGTACCTGAAATGTGTAGGTTCTCAGGTTTAGCTCTTATGCATTGGATTTTCCTGTATAATAAAGCTACAATGTCTCTTCCTTCCTTTGTGGCAATAAGGTGCTCTGTCCCGTGCTCATGACCCCTAAGTTTTCCAAAGTGCACTGGCCTAATGGAACAGGTAGGGTGACACAGTTCCCTGTCCCCAAGGGACTACAGAGCTGCTGTGAACTGGCTGTTCAATTCCCATCAGCTTTGTGCTGTGACGTGGATTGATAAAAGTGACAGGAGTGCATGGGGTCTGGTGGCTCACAGGGGATCTTCTGTGGGTATTGTGTGTCTGCTGCTCTGGGACAGGAGGAGAAGGGCTGCCTGTGTGGGTTTCTCTGGAGCTGCTGCTGGGAATGGTGAACAAAGGCACCTGCTGAGCTCAGGCTGGGGCCCATCAGTGGGAGTGGAGCAGGCAGGGCCAAGGCAAGGGCAGGGGACTAATGCAGAGGTGAAGGGATGCAGCCTGTGCACCTTGGATATCACTGGCCTGCTTTGAGAGGCAAGAAGATTTATTTCCACACCAAGAAGCACCTTCTTGGTGCTCCTTAATCAGTCTTTGAAAATTGATAACATTTTAATATAATTTTGATTCTGAAGGTCAGTCTAATATTGTATTGCATGATGCTAAATTGCTCTTCTCACAGTTAGGGGATGTAATTAAAAGCACAGGCATGCTGATTTTGATTAAGAGTTTTTCTTACTAAGAAAAATTGAGTTTCATGGAAATAATTTTTGGGGTTTAGTTATGCTGTTTTTTAACCTCTTCTTTGCTATCAAACTATTTGTGTGTGAGTACAGGGAACAAAGAGGTATCAGCAGAGCAGATGCACACATCGTTTCCTCTGGGGATCTTTGTAACATCTTTCCCAGGAAACCTATTATGATACAAGATAGAGTGAGTTTTATAGCTGGTACTAGTCATCTGAGGACTCTAAAAAACCTCAGTTGGTATCTCTGGCACAGTTATTTATTTCATAAGTTCTACCCTAGTTCTGCAGTAATTTCACACAATTAAAACTTATACTTGAACACAGTGACTAGCAGAGGAACAAAAACCTTGATTATTCTTGTAAGGATTTACTCCTTCACCACTCCTGTCTTTTTTCATTCATTATTTTGGGTTTTTTCAAAGAGCAGAGGTGAGTCACAAGGTCCAAGCCTAAGCAGAGGTGTCCTCTCCCAAGCCTCCAGTTCTCAAACACATCTTTGCCATGGTGTCAGCCCTTGGAGTGAGTGCAGAAACGTCTCACGCCCAGTGTGAAAGTAAAATAAAGGAGAAATCTTTTTTTTAGCCCAGAGCACCATAAGGGAAATGTAGCTTGAAATGCGATTGTGGTGGCTTAAGTACACATAGGGAAATAACAGGAAATCCACACTATTTTAATTTTGTAAAATTCATGGTTTTTAAGCCGTGTTTGGAATTCCTGGGGATCTGGCTCATGATTTGTGAATGCGTCAAAGTGGCAGTACTGTGCTGTTTTAAGTAACCCAGATCTCACTTATTCACATCATGTAGCTGCATGTCACAGAGGGCTGTTTCCCTCTGCTATTTTCTCCTCTTTTTGTGTTCTGTTCTAGAGCTGGATTAACCTCATGTTTTCAAGGAAAATGAACATTCCACATCTTGGGGTGGAAACTTACTAGTAAGGCACATTTTAAATGTAAAAAAATGAGTTGAACTTTCTCTCCATATATATTTATATGAACACCGTAGTAAAAATTATTGCAATGACATGACATAAAATATGCTATACATCATGAGTGGCTTTATAGTGAATTTTCTAGTTAGAATAAACTTTGCAATTATGGGAGGTATTTGAGCCATTTCACATCAGCTCTTTTGTAGCAGTGGAAAAGATTTCATTTGATTCAGGAGCTGTTGGGTGATGTTAGAAAACACAGTATTTTTCCTCTCACTTGTAGCAGTTTCCCTGTGCAGCTGAGATGTTCCTGACTGGTAACCAGCAATCAGTGACAGCAGGGTGGATGTGGTCAGGATTCTCCCCTGCCCATGCAAGGGGGTGCTGCTTTTGACAGCAGGGAGGGTGGATGGATGGGTGCCACAGCAACTCTGAGTGTTTGTTGGACTCAGTGCATGGGGCATCACAAACTTGCCAAGTGTAGGAAATGAGTTAGGTCAGACACATCTCTGAACTGTGGTTTGAAGGTTAAAAGAAGACTTTAAAATGCTTTTGTGGGTGCAGAAATACTATAGTCTGTTTTGCTGCTGAAGTAGGTTTGAAGGGGAGCCAAAAAAATCCTTGTGGCTATAGATTATATATGAATTTAGTTCAAAAGAGAGACCACTTGATCTTGTGGACTGACAGGTATTTTCAATTTTCTTGCAGCATGATTTCATTACTCATAGTTAGCTAGATTTATTTTGTCCTGCTGGAGGCACTTATTGGGCACAGGGGTAGATTTAATTTTAACAGAGGTTTGGACCTGGCTGTAGTTATTGTACTATTAGTCTGGGGTGAAGAGGGGAAGTCAAACTCTGATTGTTTCTCTGCCTCTTGGATGAGAGCTTATCAAGAGGGAAGTAAAGTCCCAGCAATAAAAGCTGCTCTTGACATTGCCCTATACAGAGGAGACAAAGGTGATAATTAAATGGAGCTTACACATTAAAACTTTGTAGCCAGAGGAGAGAAGAAAGGACATAGCAGGATGATGCCTGTCTGTCCCATTGGATGCTGCTGACTTCTGGTATTTTGCTTGATTGTGGACTCCAAAGAGTATGAAGATAATTTTTCTGCTTCTAATGGATAGGACATGTGGTATCACTTTCAATTATTTGTACAGTTTAGTTGTGAGTTCACGAGCACATCCCTGGTTAGCCTTTATGCTCCAATTTGGATTTCTTTCTAATAACTCAGGTTAAACAAGATTGTAGGATCAAATAAAGATGTGGGCTGAAACTGATTGGTTTTGCCGCTCATTCTTGTGCTGAAGAGAAGAAAGACTTCTTAAAAATATTTTAATGTGCATACAAACTCTTCTCCCCCACCTCTTGTCAAATGAAGTTTTTCTGAGAATGAATGCAAACCTTGACTGGTTCAAAGGGAAATAAGGACTGTGGTTATGCACACATACCTAAAAATTTTGTAACTTTGCAATAACAGATACTTTGAAGAAAAATGAACAGTATTATCACCTCCTGTGCAGTGCCATCTTTTGGGTATCAGTAGAGTAACACTAAAGGGTTTTTGTCCACTGCCTGAATCAGTCCATGATAAGCCAGGGGAGAAGCTGGTGATGGATGTGTGATACGTATGGGAAGTTGTCAGGGGGTTGATGCTGGCAAAACATCAGTGTGCTCACAAAAATCATTCACTCATTCTCTGTTAACCAGAGGAGGGAGAAAGAAAATATTTTATTGGGATTCATGGGTTGAGGGTAAGGATTGGAAAGAAACACCTGAAGGGCAAAACAGGCTTGAAACTTAAAAGGTATAAAGAAAACTTTGTTAATAAAGTTAAAAGAAGAATAATGAGAACTAAAAGAAACCTTTAGAAAGAAAGATTTTTTAAGAAACTAAAAGAAACCTTCCTTCTCCTCCCCGCAACCCTTCTTTCCTTCCCAGCAACAACGTAGGGAGACAAAAAAGGGGGTTTTAGTCAGTTTGCCATTCTAAGAATAATTTTCCAGTTCACTTACTTATAAGAGTCTCTTTTGCTATGTCATGGGGTCTCTTCCATGGGAGACAGTTTTCTGTGTACTTTTCCAACGTGGTTCTAATTTTCACAGGTAGCAGTCTGCCCAGAACCTGCTTCAATGTTCAAGTCCCTCCCACGGGCAAAGCAGTTTTCACACAAATGTTTTTTTGTAGGCCATTAGTTCATGGGGTTTTGTTTTTAAGGGTGAGCTGTTCTAGTATAAAAGCAAGGGTTATCTTCCTCTATCTCTGAAAGTTGGGATTCTCTTTCTGTCTGTTCAAACCTCTCACCAGATCATAGCTTTTCAGCGTCCACATGCTCCAGCATGAGTACCTTCTTCTCATGGGCTGTGGTGAATGCTGCATCCTCCCTACACTTCATGACTCTCTCAGAAGCAGCCTTTGTGGCTTTTTCTCTCCCCCACTAAAAATCAATAAATTAATTGTGTTAAACCACTGGTCTGAAAGAGAAGTGACTGCAATTCCTGTTTTAGTGGTGGCCTAGAAGGGGAGAACAACACTTCAATCATAGACTTGGAAGAGTGTATCTGTGTGTGTGTACCCAGAAATGCAGTCCCTGATCTTGCCAGCACTGAGGGGTTCTGTATCTTTACAAGACTGCATTTCTCTGCTTTTTGCATTTCCAACTTCATGCTATGTAATCCATTATCTATAAATCCATTTGTGCTACTTTTTGCCATATCTGACCAACTTGTATGAATTCTACAGGAATATTGATGAAAAGATGATAACTTAGGAAGCAATGCAGTCCAAGGAGACCCCCACCGAACTGTGCACTGCTTCAATTGTTTGTCTAAACAATCTTTAAAGATTACCCATGGTGGAGACAACATAAACTTCTGAAAGAGTGTGCTGTTCTGTCCTTGTGTTTAGAAATCTTTGCCTTATGTCTAATCCTTTTCCTTACTGTTTCATACACAAACCACATGGGAAGCAGCACATTCCCGTCTGTTCCCCAGCCCTTTGCACACTTGGAGGTTATCATCACACAGCCCCTTCACCCTCTCTAGAATAAACAACTCTGGCATTTCAATCATCCTTTGCCAGTCCCATTTTCTAGAAGCTAAAAGATAATGCACTATCTTGGTGGGCCACATGAGAGGAAGAGGCTGACAAGTGAAATTTGGTGAGAAATTATTCATACTCCAGGATGTGCTAATGAAATATTTCATAACTTCATTAATATGAACAGCAGCATGTATTTTTGAGTTTCACGGAAGTTTGCTTCACTGTGGTGCGAATGAAGTTGTTAAGTTTTTTCTTCTGAGAATAAGTGTTGTAGCATAAATTAAAATAAATAGGCTGAAAGTGTGTGTACTGGATGTAGCCATCAGTGCCAGCAAACATGTGGCAATGGCTCAGTGTTAAGCTCACCAGGGCACTGGGGGCTACAGGCTGGAAAATATCAAGGCTCTGTTGATATCAGAAGGAGAGCTAGGCTCTCCTTTTATCATAATCTCTATGTAAAACCTGTCTCTTTCATTGCAACCCTGTTGATTCCATTGGTGATTCTAGTTTTGAAGTGTCAGCTGACCCTTTGGAAGGCAAATGAGACCACTACAGATACTCTGTTATGGGTAACTAGTCATATCTAATATTTTTTTGCATTGACACAGCTTGACTATGACACATTCATGTGTAGTTCTGTCCCTTCTCACCAGCTTTTTTTCAGTGTTACCAGTTATGTTAATGATGCAGCCTAAGACCTTCCTTTTTTTTTTTCTTTTTTTTTTCTGTTCCTACCTCAGGACATCAGAGTAAGATTGAGATTTTTGGGCATAGCATGCAAATGAATAACATTCTTTGTTTCAACCGCTTCTTTATCTCCTTAGGTCTTCCTTTTCTTTGTCTTCCTTTCCCTGTTTCCTTTCTTAAACCCTCGTAACTTCTGCTGCACAGCCCTCTGGGAACGCTCTAAATCTGAGAGGGATTTCACAGAGCCTTTTCATCATGAGGCCTGCCAGATGTAAATCAGACATCCTTTTCACTCCTTGAGACTGACAAAAGGACCAACAGGAATAAAATTTGATCTCTTTAGAGAAATGGAAGTGGATGAGCTGTTGCTCTACGAAGTTTTTTTCCCTTCTTTTTCTTTTCCCCATCCCACGTGCAGTATGTGGCTGGTAGGAAGAGCAAGACCTTGCTATGTTCTTAGCCAAGAAGCAGTTGTCTCTGTAATTAATTTCATAAGTCCTTTGATGCTTCCAGAGAAGTGGAGGGTCAGGGAGAGGCATGGAGACAATCTCTGCTGATAAAAGAAAGAGGAAGTGCTTGCTGTTGTGCTCTTCTTGTGGTCTGTTAGCAGATGCTTATCAGATACAGTAGGCTCTCATTTCTCTCAGTACAGACTTTGTATTAACATGTTATGTCCCTGTGGCTGGGGAGTCTGACAGGAACCTGCAAAGCTGGCTTCAGAGGCAGAAATACTCTAATATCTGGGGTGTCTCTTAGGCCTCTTAATCATATGGTCTGCATCTATTCTGCTAAAGAAAAATGCCCTTACTTCTCTTGCTGACAGGGTTGAACAGTCTGCTTTCCTTTTGGAAAGAGCTTTGTTATTTTTTTGAAGACTCTTGATCAAATAATGGCTGTCAAATTTGTTGGGCACAGAGCTCTGCTGCTGTGCTTAGTGCAGGTTTCTTCCAGAGGGTGATGATGTCTGTGGCTAATCCAGCTGTCCCACACGGAGGAGCCTGGAGCTATGTTTAAAACTTGTTGCTGACTGCTGCTGCTTGCACAAAATGATGGCTTTGACTTGTCCCTCATGTGTCTCACAAAGAGAAGTTAGAGCAAGATAAATGATCCAAATGACTTGAATCTTGTTCCTAGTGGGATATATTTTTCTACATTAATTCCAATTAAATATCCACAGGTAGCAGACAAAAGAATTAGAAACACGTAAGGAGATTGATATAGAGCTATGTAGCTGTTCCTGTAATAATTGATTTAGAATAATTGAATCATTTTCCTGCAGAAATCTCTTCTTCCGCAGAACACTATTATATTCTGCAATACCTTTTGTCCCTTTAGTTAATAGAGCTGTGTAACAAATGCATATCTGCACTGGCAAATGCAGACCATTTGAACTCTAAAATATTAATTTTAAATGTACCTATGGCTATTTTTAATAGTAATTTAAAATGATCCTAAAAAGCACATGCTGAGATAATGAGATCCATAAATACTGGTTGGCATTATTGATTCGTGTGTATTGCTTCCGTAGATTACTTCCATTTCCCACATTTCTTTTCATGTCTATCCTAATCAGGGGGCTGGATTTTAAAGGTATTTATTTATGCTGAGCCTTGTGTAAATACAATGAACATAAACTTCTCCAGTGGGAGCAGAATAAAGCCAGAGTTTACCATTGTGGGAAAATTCAATGCTTAGTTTTTGTTTAAGATTAAGGGAAAGTGTTTAACTTATTCTATAAGTAGGGATAAGTGACTTCCTCATTTCCAGAAAAATTGGGGGAGCATTCATTATTTCTTGCAGTCTCTGCAGAAGAGCCTGTAAAGACAGAAAGGAAAGGCAGAAATGTGCTGTAGGAATGAAAAAAATCTTTTTTAGTAGACACAAAGCAAACTGGTGCAGGCTTGTCCAAGGTACAACACACAATCTCAGTTTCTCTGAGTGAAATCCTCCAGCAGCTGCAGGTACAGTCAAGACATCTGGGTTACTTTTATTATCTTTCAGTGTGATATTCTGTTTCTCCTCCCTCCCTGTGTCATTTATCCAAGCAAAACTCCAGCCTTATGAAAAAAAAATAGAAGAAACACAGACCTAATCTACCTCATGTCCATGGACTGATTCCATTATACCCACTCATGGTTCTGCAGGAATACTTATTTTCCTGCCAGAACTTTGTTTGTTTTTGTTATCTAGAAACCTTTTCCAAAGTGGCTTTGTAATAGTCAAAATAAGACATGCTGAAAGATAGTTAATACCTGGCAGCTACCACAGACACCAAAACAATCTTTAGCGTTGCCCCTTGTCAGAACAAAGTGCATCCTTATTAGAAGAAGTGGATGTGTTATTACCACACTGTTAAAAGCTACTCACCTATTATTGGATAAATGTAAAGAATAAACAGGTCATACAGGGGTTCTGAAGTCTTCACTGGGTTTAAGTGCTGTCATATCAAGTGCCATTGGACTTGTCACTCCCCTCTCTGCAGAATAGCACTGCAGGCTAAACAAGAATGGCAGAAAATAACTTGTTTTCTCACACTTCCTGTCATTGTTTTTAAAAGTAAACCTGTTTGGCAGATTCTTGCCTGGTTAGTTGACTAGGTTAAATTCTGCAGGGAGCTTTAAGTTCCAAAAGCATTTTCATGTCACATAGGCTTTATGTTCTCTCAACAGAATTCTGTTAAAATAGTCCAGAAATGTATGATTACATGGAAAACTTTGATTTTTTAAATTTTTTTTTACGAATTACATCATGTAATGTTTCATGCTTCCTAAAATTATTATCTAAAAAAATATATTTATGCTATGGCACAAATGGAAAAATGGGACTAAATTGTAAGACAAGGTAGTGTATGTATTTTTTTTATTTATTTCTCATATTTGTACACACAGAATAATATAGCCCATGATCACCACTGGGTCAGAGGGTGGGATGGATGGGATGGGCAATGGGGTATTGAGTTACACCCATGCCTGTTAGTGTTTGAAGTCCTTAATGTAAGGGGCATGCATTTCATATGGAATGAGTGTCCTTTTTGTTCCTTACCTGCTTTGAGATTGACAGGTTGAATTACTTACAATCCGTGTTTTCCATTCATAAAACTTTTTCCTCAATATGGTGAAAGGAAAACATAGAGACAAATCTCGTGTGGAACAGATGACACGTCAGCATTTTGGGTTATTGGCCATTGATGATACAGTAAATCACTAAAAGCAGGTTTAGAGCCTAGGAAGCAGCACTATTGATCTCCTTGAGTCCTGTTGCCAGAAATTGTATTAAAGAGCTTAACACAATGATGTGTAGCCTCATGACAGCAACACAGCCAAGAACAACCTTTCCTAGGGATCAGCTAGCTGAGAGTCCCAGTGATACAGTGAATTTACTGGGGAAGGTGTGGTGCCTCTTCACCGTCCTCCTAGAGACCAAACTGAGTGTCAGGAGAGGTTTTTCACATTTAGGATTTCAGTGTTTTCAAAGTAATTATCCAAAGGTAGAATAATTAATGTGTTTTCTTCTTTCCTTCCCTCCCTCCTGCGTTTTGAATTATGTGAAACATAAGTTATATTTTTCTGCTAATCATATGTTTTAAAAAACTAAACTGTGGAAGGTGAATGTAAATGTGTAGTAAGGCTTCAGCTAACTCATGTTTAGGATTGTCAGTATCAGAAAGGAACAGTTTATTGGTTTATTCAATTTATTATTACAATTTAGTCAGCAAAGTATGCTATAACACAGTTGTAGGTGCAAAATTAGTCTATACCAGTGAATTGTTCCAGATTTATACTTGACCCTCTAGTAGAAGGGACTAAATAACACTTACTAAAAGATACTTAGGTTTTTTGAGCTTAAAAGAAGCACTTCACTTACTGTGTTTAAATGCAGATTTTCAGTTATTTAGTCCTGCATGAAATTTTGGATATGGAAGATAGATATGAAAGAATGCTTGCACTTCAGAATGCTTGTACTGTGGAAGCAGACCCATGAAGAAATAGTGCATGAATGCCCACAGGATTGGGAGAGCAGGGATAATGGTTCAAGCCTTGGTTTAACAATTGAATGAAAAGCCTGCTTAGCTTCCTAAGAATCACACTCCATTTGTTTCTAAATGGACCTGGAGTTTCAGTAATTTGGGGACAGATTGTCAAAATATGTAGTTACCTGAAAAAAAGCTGAGAAACAGGCTTTTTAGTAGTTCAGTGTTTTACACTCCTGACCGTGGATATCTCACTTAAGATAGATACCCCTTCAGGACATCAATTGCTGTCATCAGGCATTAGGGTCTACCCATAATGTCTCTGAAACTTGATTCTTAGTTACTTAAAAAAAAAAAGAATATAATTCTACTTTAGAGATTCTGCCTGTTTAGAGATTCTATAAATGCAAGCCACAGGATTTATTTCTGAGCAACCCTTTTTACAATCTAAGCCATATAAAGTAAGAATGTGCATTTTAATAAAATGTAACTATTTAAAAAATATAGCTATTTTCTGGTTGTATAGTACTTAAAGGGAATTGCTGCTGTTTCTCATGGCCTTACCCATGGAGGAATGTGTTTTGGTAGCAATTAGAGATGGACAGCTCCCTGAGGCACTGAGCTCTTAGGTGTTTAGCATTAGTCACCCTTTCTGCTAACTTTGCAAATAGCTTCATTTTCCAGAAGTGGATGGAACTGCTCTTAAATGGGGTGGGAATACTCTGCTATTTTAGGTCCTTTGTTCCTATTTAGAACTTAGGAAAAAAACAGGTACCAAAAGCAAAAAAGGATTATGGTAAAAAAAGTTAATTGAAATTTACTAGACCCTCAATTAAAGTCTTAGACTAATGAAAAAAGTTGTGGTTTTTTCCTGTGATTTTGTATTTTTCTCTGTGCTAGTGTTTCCTCTCTAATAAGAATGTACCCTTGTTTTCCTATGAGTGTCAGTTTTATGTGCATTCATACAGCACTTCAAAAGTCATTCTGATTTATAAGGCAGCGGTCTCAAAAATTGGGGCTCTTCTTTCCCATGTGCTCACACATCCATTTCTACAGGGGTCAATGTAGCTGCAGCATGACTGGAAAACATTTGAATCCAAAAATATGGCTTTATTCCCAATAACTGCTGTGATTGCAAGTCACAAGTCAGTGACTAAGCAAATGGCTGAATGTACTGTTTTAACCAGATATCCAGCATGGTTTTATGAGATTATTACTCAGAAAACAGAATATGAAACAACCATGAGAATATTGCTTTCTGGAAAAAAAAACAACCCAGACCCCAAACAGAAAATGACCATTCAACCCAAACTCCACAACAACAAAACAAGTCCTTTCAGCAGGAGAAAGTTCCTGAAGTACCGTGGCTTTTCCTACAGAAAGCAGCAGAAGCTTCATGAATGTGCTCATTTCCACTGTTATATCTGCTCTCCTCCCCTTCTGTTGGAGTGCAATACCAGCTTTGAAATGCACATCTTCAGGTCGCAGGTCTGAGGCATGGTTGCAGCTACAATGATAGCATTGTTTGTCCTCAGCTGAAATGCAGTAGTAGATTGTGCCATAACTAGGTTAAATCCTTACATGTGGAGACACAGACTTTTTTTTTTCCTAATTTCTGTGGGTATGAGTAAAGCTTTAGCATGGGAAGAGAGCTTAGCTATGTGATAGAGACAACCATAGCTGTGCTCGTACTGAGTTCTGTATCTTCTGTCCTGCAAACTGGTAACACACAGTAACCATATCTCTGGATTTGTTATTGCTGTATCCTCTAGTTCTGTTTTATTTGTTATTTTAGCTGAACTCAGAGCTCTAGCCCTGGATTTACAGCAGTGTGTTGTGCTGCTGATTGCTTACAGAAGTCATCACAAAACAGCTCTGAGGAGCTTCTCCTGTGAAAGAAGTGATGTGTTTGCAATTCAGAAGTTAAGCAAGCTGCTAAGAACCATAAGGTAACATTTTAAATGAAAATACGTAATTTTTTTCCTGGAAAATTGTTGTACATTAGGCAGAGTCTCACTGAGGTAGCTTAGGAAAGGGTGTGTTTCTTCTGCAAGAAAAAAATGCTACTAAGTCTGAGCACTTCTACCACATCTAGTCAAGAGTTCTGTTATGAATCTGTTTATAACTTGTGGAACACAGTGTGTTTCTTCTGCTCTGCTGAAGGGGTGGAAAAGCAGTGGGAGGAGTTCAAAGACTTGCTAAGTTCCTTGAAGTTTAATGGAAACAAAAGTGTTCTGAAGAGATGGGACACATACATGAGCACTGGGTAGGAGAGCTGCAGTTCTGCCTTCAGGCATGAGAGGAATGATGGAGGATGAGTGTGAGGGACAAAGTACCACCCAAGAGATGTGTTGCCTGTCTCTGTACTGGAAGTGGGACTGTGAAACAGCCAGTTTCACTGTTGTAAGGTGTTGTCAAATCCAAAGGTCATATGGGCTATCCATAGCTTTGGCTAGGGAATATCAGCTTAGGACTTCTGTTAGAGAAGGTGAGAAACCTAGGAGCTTAGGTATTATTCCTTCAGCCACAATTTTGTGTGTGCCTGTGCACTCTTAGGGAAGGCCTTCCTGTTAAAGGATGAGATGTCTTTTAAGCATTTTGTGTGGCAGGATTATAGGGGAAAGTTCTCTTAGTGTGCTGTGCCCTCTTCACAGGGCAGTGTGGCAGGAAGGTGAGCCTGCAGCCAACTCCCCAACCCAAGCTCTTCTGGTGACTCTGAAGTCTGAGCACCACTTGAAAGAATCACCCACAAAGAAATCCCACATTACAGAATGTGGAAGTTGATGTGGAGCCTCCTCACTTTTATATCACCTTGACTTGGATCACCAGGTGTGTCCAGAATCACATTACCTTTTGAACTGATTTTGAAAGGTTTGGTGTGTCTTTTAAAGAAAGTTGGAGATGCAACAGCCATGAGTAGTCAGTGTCTTTACAGAGATAAGGGATTCACATAATGGTACAAAGAATTAAAAGTAGTTGCCTGTAGCAATTATAAGGACATTTATTTGGCATTTTCCCCTATAATTCTCTGTGATAATCCATTTTACAAATGCAGTTTCTGATCCAACGTTTCTGCTTTCATAAGGGATTGAGTGTCATTGTTGTGGTAGCTAGAGGGTTGTTCAGACCACAAAAATGAGGCAGTTATCCTGTGAGCTGCTGAGATTAACCCTTGAAAAAAATGGCATCAGTACAAAAATGCAGGTTTGATCTGTTGTTGCCTGACTCTCATCTCAGTGCTTGCTTGCTTCTTTTGTTGTCCTCCCTCCTCCTAACAAGACAGAAACACACATGTGAGTCTTGGCTGAGGCACAGCTCTGAAGACTTTCCTTTAAATTAAGTAAAAAATAAACTCCTTAATTCACCACTACAGTCCTTGTGCGTAAGCAAGATGTTTCCTGTTAGCATGGTATAAGCAAGCACTGATCCCTGAGGACATCACACCCTGTGTGTTCTTGCCTTTCAAAGTTTACCAATCCCAAGGAAATCCATAAACTTCTGGACCATTTTGAGTATGCTACTGTCTTAACATGGTTTTGCCTTCTTTTTGAATGTGAAAACTACAGAAATTTCTTTGCGTTCTGTGTAAAGAACTAAGATCTAATGGAGGTTCTTACAGCAGAAGAAATCTTCTGGAGATATTTCCATTTCAGCTTAGTTCCCTTTGACTCAAGTTTTGTAGGAGAGACTGACTCATACTTTACTACTTGTTGGTAGGGGACTGTCCTCGGATGTGGGACAGCCAGAGTTGCTCAGTCACTCAGTCCTGTGCACAGAGACCTTGCCAAGAACTGGGCAGAGCAGACTCACAGCCTTATGTGTTCATGGGGCCACACACGTTCTTGTTTGGACAAAGTTTCATTGCATAATGGAAACCTTAAGATTTCCCTCAGAGCGGAACAGTCATTTTATTGTCTCGGGGCAGTATCTCCATCCGCATTCTGTTAAATTTTATATGACTTTGCTTTGTCTGGGCAGCATAAGCTGCTGTTTTATTAAATACCCTAATTTCTTGTTCCTTTTAATAATTATTAATCTGTGAGGAGAGGGTAGGAGTGGGGGGCATTTAGATGAAGATTCTCCAGGAACACAGTCTCTTCCCTTAGCAGGAAAATACTTGCGAAAATGAATGAAGGACCTTTTGGAATCTCATTTGGAATTAAGATTATTTTCCTGCTGAGATGATTAAATTAAAATTTTCATGTTCATCACTCTACATGCTTATGTGGTTTAAGAAGATCTAGAATTAGTGACTGTGCTTTTTGATGCATTCTGAGAAATCAGAACTTAGAGAATAGAGAGGTTTTCTAGACATGGGATTTGAGGATCATCTATGAATAATTCAGCCATTTCTTTTACTGTATGAAGCAGAGGTGAGCTGGGAGGATACCAACATCTTTACTTTCCTGTAAACTATTATTCAGGGAGAAAAATGAACGAGTTAATTGAAATGCATCAGCTGCCACAATAGAGTCATGTTTAGTTTGGAGATTAAATTACCCTGAATTTAGCACTGAACAATAGATTTGCTGTCTAAACAATCCAGCTGTGTTAAATTCTCTGGTTATTTCGCAAAGTATTGTTGAACAGAGCTGTTGGTTTTCTTCCCTTCAGCTTTTAGATTGTTTTCAGTCCTTCCTTACATCTTATTTCCTGAAGTTAGGAATCATCAGTTTTGTTGCTGCTTCTTTATTTCCTTTCAGACTTTCTCTGTATTTCCGTTTTGGAATTATGTTCACTTCATCCTCTTTGATCTGATAGAAATAAACTAACTGTCTGGATTCTCATCTTAGTAACTTCAAATCTGTATAGCACTTTTGACTTTGAAAAATTAGTATTTTTTCTAGATTCCTCTAAAGCAAAGGTGATTGGAACTAGACTCCCAAACCAACTTGTGTTAAACCACAACCACAGCAGAATGGTGAAGGAAAAGAACGTGACTGGTGGCATATATTTAAAACAGCTCTTTTTCTTGCTGAAATGTTCGCACATTATCAAAATCTCCAAAGAGAAACTGTCAAATAATCTTTGTTTTGGAAGCTTGGAACACATTTTTGTACCAGGCCCCCCATCTTGATTTAGGCCCCCAGACTCAGCGGCTGTTTTTGGCAGCTCTCTGGGAGAGGCAGAAGGGTTTGTAAATGGGTTCTTGTGGGAGATGGTGCTAATAATTGGCACAAGGGGGCTAATCTTCCCATTAAAAAGCACTCACTGCTTAACTCAGGCAAGTGATTGCTGGCTGCCTCTTTGGAGCCACTGGGAAGAGTTCCCAGCCCTCCAGTTGGTGTTTTGGGGGGGAGTGTGTTCTGCTGCAATAGGGCTTCAGTGGAAGGAGAGCTGTGAGTGTGACTTCCAGCAATGAAAGCAAACATTCTGTTTTCTGAGCAACAGCTTCTCTTTGTTAAAAATAGTTCCTTCTTGTGCCAAGCCTCCTTAATGTTACCTGGAAGTGTCAGAAATCTAGGTCTTTATAAATTGGACACTATAAAGTGCCTATTATTTATTGTGTGTCTTATTTTAAATCCTCTTATACCTAGTCTTCCTTAACAAACAAAACAAAACCCAGGTGGCATAGATTTGGCAGTAAACAGCAAGAATTTAAAATTCCTCAACAGGAAACAAATATATCTTAGGGGACCATATTTACTTTCATATAATTGTAATAATAATAAACATTTTGCTTTTATATCGCCTTTTTCATCAGTAGTTCTCAAAGCACTTTTTGGAAAGAAGTTTGGCATTACTGTACTGTCTTGACTGTGGGAAAACATATGGATACCATATGATCTGGCACCAAGATCACTTAATAGCTGGGTGGCAATTAGAGCCCAGCTCCCTCTTCAAGATTGAAATGCTATTTCTTTTCTTTCTCCTGGTAGCTTTGGATTGCCAATGTATTTATTTAGGAGACAGCAATTTGACTTCACAGATTAGTGTCCAAATGCTTGGGGAAGGATGTTATTTTTGGACCAAAGTTCAGTTGTATCTGGAGATGCCAAAGCATTTACAGGCCCAGGAGTTCATCCGACCCTTGAAGCACAAACACAGAGAGGCTGGTGTGAGAATTAACTGCACTGCAATTCTCAGTTCTGAGTTGCTCATTCCTGCCTTCTCTGAGACAGCTTGAGGCTGAGCATCAGAGGCAGCCTGAGGGGAGCTGTGCTGCTGGAAATGTGAGGTATTTGAGTGTTCGAGGTGAGAGTGAGGAAGCTCACAGAAGTGGATCCATCACAATTGTGCTTTCTTAAAAGATGGAAACAAGCAGTACTTTTAATCCATTATTTACTTACTAGATGGTATCTAATTATTTAGGCAATTTTCAAAGTTAGTAAAAGGCTTGAATAATTCCAAATTTTATTTTAACTCATGCTGAACTCTGTTTTGCAGATAAAATATGAGCAATTTTAATGCTTTTATGGGCAAAATACCTTCTTGTCTGTGAGAACTCTTATAATTTATCTGCGTGAGTACTGGAAGAAAAAAATTAAATATGGTAGTCATTAAAATGGTCTTTTCCCCAGTTCATTCCATGCTTTTTCTGTAGATTCTGGAAGCTGTAAGAGGAAAGCCAAGATTCAGAAGTCAATAGAGCAGCCTTGTGTCCCATCTAACATTCCTCCTCTCAGTTAAAAAGCTGTTTGGACAGATCACAAATGATTGTGGTCTATTATTACTAATAAAACACAGTTATCAGTATAGTGACCTGGGCAAAAATAATTAACTCTTTTCTTCTTGGAGATTCTTGGTGCATATAAAAGTCATTTGTGGGCTAAACTTTCAAATATGTCAAATAGACTTGATGTACTTTTGAGCAAGAACAGTCTTGTAGTCGTTGATGCTGCTGAGATTAGTCTCAGGACTGCCTTAAATTACTCCAGCTAGTAGCTTAATTGTTTCCATATAGAACAATTCCTGGTATCAAAGGAGTTCTCAATTAGGGTAAACTTGTTATGTGATAGAATAACAGGTTTAATGATAAGGGTGTTCTGCTGCATACCTCTATAAAGACAAACATTTATTCTACCAATGAGCTTAGATTTGTTTTTCCCACATCTTCAAATATTTGGGTTCTTATTTCCAGATTTGACCTGTTAGTTGTGGTGGTCTGGCAGGTTCTGGGTGCAGGGTTTGAGCCACAGTCACACACATCTGCATGTCAGGAATGTCAGAACCCAGAGTCTGGGGTTGGACCTGCTGCTGTTTAATGTTTGTTAGTTTTAAGTGCAGAAGATACATCTGTGCTGAACTTTGAGAACTGCCAAAAAATGTTTTGTCATGACTTACATAACTGCAACTACCTGAAAAATATTTTCGGGGCTCTACAGCAAGAAATATTTTGACCAGTTAATTTGATCCCCACCTTTTTTTTTCCTACCCTGTTTACCAAATTTCCTTGATTAATCTCTGAATGGTGTGCTGAAAAGAGTAAAGGAAATTTAGAAAATAAAACTCTCTGTGAAAGAACCAAATAGTCAGAAGTCTCATCAGATCTTAATTGCAGCTTCAATTTTAATTTATAAGCACTATTGACCAGCAAAGAAGAGATAATCAGAGTTTAGCCTAACTTATGATGACAGCAGATTCTTAAGCAACTGAAAACTTGCAATATATTTTGCTCATTCTGGTAGAGTAGGCTAATTATAAAACCATATGGGAGACATTGGAATACTGTCTTACACACATACTTGATGTGGAGTGATGCCTTTTAAATAGAATACAGAAAAAAATCACTGGAATTTCAAGACTTTCTTTTTCATCAGTCATAGATCAATCTCAGCATGATAAAATGTGAAAAGAAAGTTGCTAAAGTAAAAAATGAAAAAGGGCTCATAGACGCTACTGAAAGACCTCCCAGTAATCAGACAAAGTTAAGAAATTTTGTCAAATATTGACAACTTTTTGACACATTTTCCTTGGGAAAGGAGAGAAAAGAGTCAGGACTACTGAATGTACAATAGTGGAAGAGTTGTTCAGATGGGTTAGTGAAGGACTCAGATTTATCTAACTGACTGAATGCTCTTATGAGATGGTGTATTAGTAATTAGTTGTTTTTTCTTTGTTAGATTAACCTCCCTCTAATCCCCAATATGCTCTCAGAAAAAAGTGAATTTGATTTTATTGGAAGTTTAGTAGAAATTGCCATTACATGTCCCTCCAATTGTAAAGTCGTGAAGCACTTTAGGGTAGCTACAATGTTTTTATATATAGTTAAATTAATGTTCATGTTGTGTTCTCATGAAGAAAAGGTAGGTCTGACCAAGAAAGGGGGCTATAAAGCTGTGTTGGCAGTCCTTATTAATCTTTACTTATTTTTAATATGTATCTGTTAAAATGTTTTCCATTATTTTGCTAAGGGATCATGTTACTCTGCATCAAATTTTTATTTGTTCAGTCTCCATTTGTTTGCCTTCCAAAACTTTTTTGGTTGCTTTCTTCCTCTCCTGTTTTCTTCCTTGTTCTCTGGAATTACTCATGTTACAAAAATTGCCAGACTTAGCAGTAATGCTTTAGACTTCTAGTGGCTATTGTATTTTTTTTCCTGTGGGGGAAATTGCCTGATTTGGTAGAGTTAAGAACACTGAGTTACCTTTTACCAATTTGGATCTGTACTTTTGAGGACTCTCAATGAAAATGAGGGACATCACCAGTTCAGAAGCCAAGAATACTTTTGTAAGTCGTCCCAGTGTGTGGCTCTGTCAGTGACTGGTTTCCCAACCTGCAGACCAGAGCCAACCCCATTTGCAATAATATTGCTCCAGGGTAAACAGCAGAAGTGAACTCAAAACTGAGCCTAATTCAATTGACTATTACATGACAATGAGTGGTTTGAAACATTTTGAGGTAGTTTCTAATCACTGTGTGTCTATTTTTAATAGAGTTTAAAGCTCTAAAGAGTGAGAACTAAAGATTTGGATTTCACTGTTTCTAACAGCTGGCTAAAGTTCTTGGACTTGACACACAAAATCATCCTTCATAACATATAAACTGAAGGATAATCAATGTATTTCTTTCCTGTTACTTATAAGTTCAGGATGCCATATCTTACCATCTTGAGTGATGGCTCTATGGGTGGAGCAGATTTTAGGAGCCTTTGGAAGTTTTTTCATTATAATGAGGTTTCTCAAGGCCCTTCAAAGACCCTACCATTCACATAATCCTTGTTGTCTTTAAATTATGATAACATTCCTTCTTGTCACATCACACAGACCATAATGAAAGGCAAAGATTAAGCACCTGGGCCATTTACTGCTAAGTGCTAAGAACTGCAAATCCAGCAGAAAGGCACTGCCACTTTAGCAGGGCACAGCAGTGACTGCACTTCACAGACAAACCCATCAGCACCTTAATCCTCAGCAGTGTGAGCATGAGAAAACTTGTTCCTTCCAGATTTGGACAATAATTGTGGTTGCCATATTTTCTCATTGCAGAAGATGTGTTTTCATTAACATTCTAGATGGATTTTTTCCCATTCTGCCTTCTCTTATTTGATTGAAACCATCTTTGTAGCTTCTCAGAGGATGAGTTGTATCTCAGCTTTCAATTTAGCCCTTCAGATAGTCCTTTCTTTCCTTTTTTATTAAATACAACTTTTTGAAAGTCGATGTTTCTTTTTACAGTATATTCCAGAGGCTTAAAGCTTTAAGACTAACAACATTATTACATCAGTCAAGTGCCAGCAGAAAAGTCTCCTAAAAAAGAAGGGAATAAAGTAATCTATAATCCACCTTGACTAATGTTTGTCAGACCATAGAAAAGGAAAATTTAACAAATAGAATTTTTAAGGACTGGCAAGAGGGGCATGGTGGGAGGAAGGGGCATATTTAACAATGATCAGGAATTCAAAAGAGCTTAGAAGAGAGCTTTTTTCCAGATATTGTAATGTGAGGAGGCCACATGCTAAGTTTATTTGCAGAAATTATTCTCACACTGATTTCTGTGCTATGGAACGATCTTGCTTTTGTATTTGTTTCCATAAACATCTTGATTTAAATATTTCACATATCAATTGCAAATAGACTGAAACAAGGATAACAAAGGGACAGTTATGAAAAGTAAATGTGGATGTTTTATTATGTATAGCGTATTTCCTTCTGCCCTGTCCTTTAGAGAGGGAGGCAGATGCCCCTGAAGGCTCTGGTCTTTGTGAGGGTTATGAGGACAAAAACAAAAGGTGGGGCTGAGCTGGGGAAAGGGGACCACTGAGTGTTGTGGTGGGAATGAGGGAGCAGTGCCTGTGGAGCATTAGAAGGAAACAAGGGGAGGGAGGAAGGGAGAGAAGGACCAGGCCTTGCAGAAGCCCAGGGGTGCTGAGGTGAAATGGCTTGTGCTGATATTGAGGCTCTTGAATTGTTCAGTTGAGTGTTCCTGGAATGGGAAATGCAAAGAATCACAGTTACCATTTGCTTCAGAGCCTTTGTTTAACAACCAGGGCTGCAGGCTAAAGGTGCTGGGGGGCTGCTGCAGAACATGATGATCATGGAACTATGGGCAGCCCTGCCAAGCATCCCTGCCTGGCACAGCCTCTGTTCTGTCTGAGTTCTCCCTAGGATGTCCTTGGCACTGCAGTCCTGGGCCATTGCCTGCTTCCCAAAAGCCTTCCAGTACACAGGTGTCAGGCCTTGCCTCAAATGGAGAAAAAGAAAATTTTAAGTTGCATATTCCACTATCAAACACTAAGATTAGGCAAAATTAAACAATAGAGGGTATAACATTATATTCTTTTATAGAAATTAAGGTGCCACGTCTTGTAATTTTTTTCCGAATCCTGTATTTTTATATCATTTACATTATAATAGTCCCGAATATTTTTAATAAGTTAAATTCTTTGTATTATATGATCTTTTTCTTTATGCTATTTATTTTAATAATTTAATTAAGAATCACAGAGTGAAGTTTTTTTTCAGCTAGCAGCACAGCCACCTTCATTTAAAATGCAGTTAACTTGGCTTCAAAATTAGGTAGGTGACAAAAGGTTGCAAATTTTCCTCCTTTTTGTTTTGTTGGGTGAAAACTGATCTCCATGTTCTTTTTGTTCAAACAGCTCTAATGAATTCCGTTCGTCTCGAATAAGCAGCACAGTACTCAGCAGTAGACACTATGCTCTTATCTAAGGATATAGAAAGACTCTGATCATGTTGTGCTGTTTGAAAAATGATGTGTAATTATGGAAATAAAGAAAATATTAGAAGAGATGAGCCAGTGTCACATGTGCACGTTCAGCTTTTGTTTTCTGGGAAATTGTTTGGGTTTCTCCAAGCATAAATTCATCACTTGGAAAGTTATGAGGTTTCTTCAAAAGGATGAACCAACTTCCTGTTTTTCTTTACCATGAGAAAAGGAGAAAATTTCCCTGTAAGGTGCACTTTCCAACATGCTCAATACTGCATGCCTTACAAATTTTCTGAGAACTTTAACCTCCAAACCCTAAACTAGTCCCCAGATAAACCACACAACAGCTTTCTGTGCAGTTTTCTCCTTCCAGGACATTACTTGCCAAGGAGGAACTTTCATAATGTCACATTTGTATGTCCTTTGCTAGGCTTGGCCTTGAAATTGTATTGGGGCATAAGATATATTTGATTGCTGTATTTTATGCTGCTTATTCACTGCTTACAATAACTGTATGTGATGTTGGATAGCTACTAATTGAAAATCTGGGCATTTAGGAGCCTGTATATTCCCTCAGGACACGCCAAGTTTTAAAGCCAATGTCCCATCTACTGTTTGTGACCAACCTGTTTTATAACAGGGTTCTCCCTGAAGAGGTCTGGGGAGCTTAAGGAAGCACGATTTGGTCAACCTCTATTTATGGGTAAGAACAGCATAACCCTAAATCTGAGAGGTGTGGGGATCAAGAGTACTTTAATCTGTATTTGACAAAGAATTAGGCAAAGATTCTGAGTTGAATTTTGATTTCGTCACTGGGAGCTGTGGTTCTCAGAGATTAAGTGAGAAATAATCTTGTAAAGGGGCAAAAATTGAAAACCCAGTCCTGAAACCAGTTTTTGAATCCCAAAAGACTGTTGCTGAATAAACAGTTGTGAAAGAACTCAGTGGGAGGCTTTATGTTTTTGCGAAGTCTCAGACATTGGGGCTTAAAAATTATTAATTACTTTCTGGTAATTAATGTGGCCCAGCATAGCTGTCATTAAATTGTATGTATTTTGTAAAAGAACCAAAGGATTTGACTTGTTCAGTTGGAAAATCCTACATAGGCTCATCCTAATTACAGCTACTGTGTCTATATTTACAGTTTTCTTTAGAATTAAAATTTTATAATGCTACCAAGAAGTTGAGCATCTTTTTCTGTTTGTACTCTTGTGGCATCTGAGAGTACAAACCAGACAAAGGCACAGTGACTGATTACAGAAGGTTTCTCCTGGTGTTTCCTCATTGCTTTGTTGAAACAAATCTGTCTCACTTTCAAGGTGGGATGCTGGTGTTGGGAAAAAGAGAGCCAGAAGAAGCCAGAATTCAGTGATTAAGATGTGACACAAGCTAAGTTCAAGCTTCAAGGCTCAAATCAGACATTACTTAAAGTTCCACCTTCCACATGAGCCTGAGTGCCAAAGCCTTGGGCTGTTGAGGGGCACATGGGTGTGTCGTTCTGGCCTTTGCACAATTTTTGCAATGAACTCAGTTCTGTCTTGATAGAGCAAAAGAAGGGCTAAATTATCACTATTCCACCTGGCTCCCCTGCAATGGAATTGTTTTCTAGCTAGCCAATTCCCCAATTACTCTCCTGCTGTGAGATTCAGTAACCTGTCAGAGGTCTGTTGTATTGCAGGAACTGAACCAGACTCTGTGTGCCACTGCAGGATATTAAAGCCCACAGCAATTCAGGAATTCCTCATTTGTATTTTGCTGTAGGATGTGGTGTGTCTGATCACCTGAGGTGTACAATATTGTCCATATTTTCTGAATTACTAAGTAAAACTTCTACATAAACAATATATATTTTTTATAGTATTTATAAGATATTCCCGCCTATCCTGTAATTATATCAGCCTGGAATTCAAGCATTCTTACAGAGCTGTAATTTCCATACACATCAGTAAAATGAATGTGTTCCTGAAAACTCACGTTTGTATTGGCAGACATTTGCCTTACCTAGGTGTAATACTGAACCTGTTTTCCAAGACAGAACTAAACCACAGAGTTTGGTCATGAAATGGTCATATTTAAATGGGATACAGAGCTGTAAATGCCCCCATCTTATCAGTACTTCTTAGTACAATTTTGTACTTGCACTGTTTGTTCTTGTTAATAAGAACTTTCCTAAAGCTTAAGACTTGAATAAATGAATATATAATTTAAGTAGAATGGTAAACTATCCAAGGGTTTGTGAATGCTTGGGGTTATCCCTTGGTTACTGCGTCTCTGAAAGTTCGCTGTGAAGCACAGATTAAACCACCAAGCCTTTATTTAAATGTTGTGACCTGCCAAATAGACTCATCAGGCAGCTGGAGGGGTAGATTTAGATTTCTCTAGCTCTACTTAGAAGAGCAGGACAAATCTCCCTAGCAATTCTTTACCAGTGTGTTAGGGGTGGAAATTCAGAATCTGTGACTTCAGCTGGGAATGGGTCACTCATCTCTGACCAAGCTGACCTTGCTGCAGATGTCCCTGCTCATTGCAGGAGGTTGCACTAAAGGTCCCTTCCACCCCAAGCCTCTCTGTGTCTCTATGAGCAATGCCATACCTCAGCTTCCTCTGTTGCTCTCAAACCAGCTGGGATAATCCAGGAGCAATGTTATCTGGCTCAGCCAAAATGTTTCTTGGGGTGGAAGATTTTTTTGGCAGAGGTGTAGGATGAGAACCTGTTGTGCTTTAGTTCATCCATGAAATTAATTGCAGGCCTCTGTTGTTCTGATAGCTCCCTTTCCAAAAGGGTGCCAAAAATCCTTTACTAACTCCTTCACCAGGCCTGCTGGACAGAAGAATTGGAAAGAGGAGAAGGACCAGTGTGTAGGGCTGGAGAATGTTGTCCTTCATAGAGAGGATCGGACTGAGAGAATCGGAATGTTTTCTGTAAACTGAGTTTTGACCACATTTGCCTTAAACAGTATGGTGGTGTGTTCATATAACAGTCACTGCTTCTGTAATGTCTTCTGTTTTTTTTCCTCTGTGTTGCTTTTAAAAAAAATTCTTTTGTGCATGTGTTTTCTTTTTTAATTTTGTTTTGCTTTTTTTTCCCAAACTCATGAAGACTAGCTTGGTGCTAGACATTTTAGCTGTTCATCTCGTCATGCAAATTAGAAAATGAAGGGTTTTTTCACAGTTAAAATATATTACTTTGCTTTGAAACAACATTCTTGGAGGAATTTTCAGAATGCTTCTTCAAAATGTTTATAAAACAGACATAAGAATGATTTTTGAGATCTTTATAAAAATTATTCTCAACTCATCAGTAGGGTTTTTTTTATTCTTAGAACTTGTATCAATTTACTCATTTTTAGCTTAGTAGTCTCAAAGTACTTAATAGTGAATTTACTCTTAATAGCAAATGAAAGATGCTCTCTTTCCCCCAGGTGAATTGGCTGAGGATTTGTCTGTACAAAGAATATAATTTTAAATGGTACATGATGACCTTAATTTTGAATTGTAAGACCCTTCATCCTCAGAGGATGAACAGCCCCCAGGCACTGGTGCAAAGGGGGAAACTGGAGTAAAGCTCAGGACTTGGGCAGTAAGAAAACTTGATCCCTCAATCTCTGCCAATGAACTGGTGTGATTTAAAGTTTCTACTGTGATTTTGTTTTCTTGTATCTGAAGGCAGGGTGGCCCAGAAGCCTGGTAATCAGCAGAACCTGGCTGGGAGGTAAATCCCCTTCACAGACTGGCATCTCTGCTCTGTCACAGCTTCTCAGGGAGATTACACGAGAATGATGTCTTGGATGGTTAGTCAACCTTGACAGCTCCATGGTAGAGCCAGTTACAGAATCTATTGCAGAACCTGAGCTCTTCTGTTTAATTCTAAGCACGGACACAAACCAGAGATACTCTATCTGAAACTTGATTTTAGCTCGTTATGGTTTCATGCACATGTCAATATTTTCTGCTCTCTAATGGTAATCAATAGCTAAGGAAAAAGGTAAATTTATATAAAAATTATTTATCAAAATATTTGTTGTACAAATTGTTCTTTCCTAGGCTTGCAGCAGCAAATGATATTTATTGACTTTAATTGGATATGATTGCATTCTGCATTCTAGGCAGAACAATTTTTTGCTACTCTCTGCCTCTGTATTTGCTTTTCAAATTCAATTTTCTATACCAAAGAGAGTGAGAAGGCCATTTAACACAATGGTACTTACTTAGAATACTGATTATATAGTGTTCTCTGTCTCCTTCCCATCTTTGAGACACTTTATTCCCTGATGAACTATAGCAGTATTAAAAATCATAAACTGTGGCAGTAATAGACAGCTGATAGGCTTCGTATATGGAAAAATAACTTCTTTCAAGTATTTTCATCATGATAGACACATAAATTAGGATTGAAATTAAAAATTCCTCGGGGATATTTTCTTTGCTAGAAAAATACCTCCTTACATGACTTGGTTTAGTTATTTTAGCAGTATAAGTAAAGTGTATTGCTTGTTGTAAATAGCATATTAATTGGTGTTAATAAGAAGTAGCTGTATTGCGAATAGTTTCTGCTATGGCACTAAGTTATCATCTACCCTCAAGCTACAAAATTTATTGGTGTGCTGGGCCAGCATTATACACTGAAATGTTGTTAGTTCAGTTACAGACACTGAAAATGGGGGTGAAAAAGTGTGCAGGTTTTTTCAGTCCCTGCTTCTCTAAGCAAATTCTTCTCTAACTCTATTTGCTGCTAGTAGGAAATGCTGTTAAAATGTAGGATCGCTGCAGAAAGTATAATTTTCCATTTCCCATTTATGCTGACTTGGGGCTCTGCAGTGGACAATGTCATAAGAAAGAAAGGTTAGTTCAACAGTATATAATAGCTGGCTCCAGTGCAGGCTAAAACTCCTGCCAATAGGCTAGTGCCCTTTTCCTGCAGGGGAAAAACAAACCCTCTTTCAGTTCTCTTCTAAGGAATATTGTGAAAGTTTGGAAGGTTGGTACCTTCTGGCTCTTTGATGGGTACGAAAAGGGAGAAATTGTGTAATGAGCTCATTATCTTGAAGACAATTTACTGTTTTGATGGAAGAGGAAGGCCTAAGGTGCACATGGACTCTTTTCTTCATGTTTCCTGGAAGGAAGATGTTGTCCACAGCAGTGATCCGGGAGAAGGCAGGGCTGTAATTTCACCATAACTTCTTCCTGAACAGCAATGACAAACCTACAACCAAATAAAAGTCCGAAGTTGACTTTTGGTCAAAAATGTTCTCTTACCTGCTGTGGAGCGATGCACAATTCCCCTCGCTCCATACAGCTTTCTGCTTCACAGTTTTCTGGGTTTCCCAGTGCAGATACAAGGAATTCATTGTTTGGCAGACAGCAGGTGCTCACATGCTTCATGGAGAATCTGAAGCACAGGAGAGCTCCAGGATGTTGTCTCCAAGCCTGCTCAGGCAGGCACTGACCCGTTGAAGGCAGAGCTAAGTGCTGTCTGAGATGAGTCCTCCTGGAGAAGGGAAGGCAGCTGTTTCCAGAGATCACCACTCATGTCTTTCTTCATACTAAGAAGTCATTTCTTTGAGCAAATGTCTATATTTGAAAAATTTTCCCCTCTTAGTTCTGCTGTACCACAATAAGGACAGCACCAATTCCAGTCCTTTTAGAAGGGTGCTGCCAGGATACAATCCTGTGCTACAGAGCAGTTTATAGCTAGACATTCAATACTTCAGTTTTTTACTTAGGTTATATCCTTTCTTTGGATATAGGACACCATTTACACTGTCAAATATTCTATTTCTATATATATTCCATTAATCTAGAACTTAGTGTTGCTTTACATCATTCTTTATTTCCCAGTGTTGGTGTAATGTGTGAATGTAGCATAAGTATTATGATGTTAACTCCTTTAGATTTATTATGTATTTTTTCAGGTTAGTGCAGCCCTGATTTTTATTCTGTACTTACAGTATGATAAAAACAAAGTAGCAGAATTGCAAATTTTGACCTTTCTCTCTTAATTATGGTGTGTATTATTTTATGCCTTCGAGCTCTTTTAGTTTAGGAGGAAGTTAACTTTGGTGGGGAAAGCTTGTGCCAAATGCACTTGACAGCTTAAAATTTTTCAGTCGATACCCTCAGATTCTGATGTGCATTTTTGTTCTGCTGTCTAATTATGGCACCAGGAGAAGGGTGTGCAGTATGTTGCTGCTTTCTTCCTGCAATGCAGTAGAGTGCATTTTGCTTAATGATGGAGCAGAAACATTCTATAGTGCACCAGGAGCTCTGTCTTGCTTTTTTGAGCAAAGCAGAAAATAACTCCCTTGTATGTTGTCATAGACCTGAGTCGTTGTTTTAGTCCTTGACAATGAACCTCTCTAAAGTGAGGAAATAATTTAATATTGGTTGTAGATTCTCACCATAGAATCACTGCGCAATTTGTTGTAGTGCTTTTTCTTAGGTTTGTAGAATGAATGCACACATCCTAATGCACCACCACCTTAGCTTGCAGATGAATACTATTTTTCATTCTATTAAGTTCTGGGTAACAAATCCATGAAATCACCAAAATGTCTGTACTGGAAACACTTTTCACAGCTTCTCTGCTGCTGTCTTTACACTGAATAGGTACAACCCAAAGAGTGGATATAAACAAATGATTCCCTCTGCACAAATTAGGATGGGAAGAATATTTGAAGGATGAATGCTGAACACTCTTTTTAACTGTTTAGTTTGCTCTTCAGCTACTGGTGGGTTGAAGGGATGAAATTAGCTGGAAAGAGAGGATGGTTTGAACAAAAGACTCACCTGCTCAGGGTCATGTAAGAAAAAGTTTAGACAAAAGCATCTTGTTTAAAACAAAATGTATCTATCCAAGCTAATCCATGTGGATAACACATTTAGGGTTCCCACTGACAGGAGGTCATAGCCATCTGTATTTGATTGAATAACATTGTATCAAAGTCAACATGCCGAGGGCTCACCAGAAGTTATCAGAATTATCATTTCAATTAAACAGATGGCAGAGGAATCAAATGAAGAGCCTTTGAGTGATGGCTTCGGAATCAATAATGTCTTTCTGAGCTTTATTGATTTATCTTTGTCCAGGCGGTAGAATTGATTTATGTCTCTAGCTTTATTTTGATAAGTCAATGATAGCTCAACTATTCCTAAATTAATGTCTTCTTTTCTTTGGAGCTTACGTTATTTTTTTCTCCTGGTGAAGAGACAGAATTTTACATCAAGCCAAACTGATTTTACTAAGTAATTCTGTGGCTAACAGGGTATCATAAATCAAGGAGAAGGATGGTCTCTGCAGTTTCACATGGAATGGATGACTTAGAATTGTGGCAAAGGCATTTATTTATTTAACCAGTCAGATGGTATTGCATTTTTCCTCTTTGTGCTAACAGACTGGTTGACGTTTGCAAGCAGACAGGATTCTTGCTGTGAAGAATGCAGGAGTGTGAGGATTGTAATGTCTTGCCACAAATAACAGGGAAAAAGAAGAGAAAAATGTGTCTGCGTGTGAGAAAAGAAAAGGGCAGTCCAGCTCCACAACTAAGCTGCTTTTGCCATATGGTGCATTCCAAATGTATGTGAAAAGATGCAACACGTGGAGCTCAGTCTTGTGGTGTGGGGAACAGAGCCTGGTGTGGTACCAGACTGCTTCTTGCAAACCCAGATAGCAGTGTTGGTTTTGCTGCTGTTAGAAATGTCCATATCAGTAAAAGTTTTGTTTTCCAGGTTACTGAAATGTTGGCAATAATTTTACAGGCTTGTAAAGCAAGCACTTCACAATGGTTTGCTTGCCTTTTTCTTTTACAGAATGTACCCTTAAAAGTTCTTAGGAATAGTTCTTGGGTTTTTTCCTAAAAAGTAAGAATGAAAAATAGCACCAATAACTAAACCTTCCCTCCTGTGGTCTCTTTTCTGCAATTTTTTCAGTACCAAACCCAGGTAAATTGTTCAGTAAATACTGAGTATTTAGTGTAAATACCCAGTGGAACCTGCAGCCAGATCTGATGGTAAATGAACCTGGGAGCTCTGAGACAACCAAAAGTTATGTTTCAGGCTTAGATTTTTATTGGCCTAATAGTTAGATCCTAGTAGCTCTAGCTGGACCTAGCAAAGCTGTCCCTCTCTACTTGCTCAAGCTTTAAAAATCTTGCTGCAGCCTCTTATATAACGTCATATATTATGTATATCATAATTTACTCTTCTGGGGATCTTCATGTATCAAACAGAGCATGGCTATGAGTTTCTTCAACTATTTTAATCTGTATATATTTTTTAGAAGTGAGAGTAAAAAGTAGTATTGAAATGCACTGTATTTGGAAGGAATGCCAGGAGACCTGGGTTGTAATTCTAGCACTGGCTGACATCAGTAATCAGGTAAATGACTTAATTTCTTCTATCTTCATCAGGGATTAAAAGGATAAGTGGGCCCAGAATTGCTAAATCCTACCTACTTTTAAAATTCCTTTCGTTTTGGTGGTAGCTTAGGGTCTCAATTCCTTTGAGCATATAGGTTCCTCTCTTTAATTACCTTTATCAGGGAAAGCTGTGTTGTTTAATTTGTGCCAGGTTTTTTGAAGGTCATAAATTCAAAGCCCTGTTGTTACTGAGTAGGCAGAATAGAACTGCTATGTTAAAAAAAAAAAAAAAACAGCTCTCAAGGGTGGAGAAAAAGCTTATAACTTGGCCTTAAAAAAGCAAAATGAAGGAAAAAACAAGACATGGAAAAACTAAAAAAAATTCCTTGAATTTTAGAAATTAGAAGAAAAATACTTTTTCCACCAAAATACAGCATTCTTCAGAAAAGTCAAACCACTGTATCTTTGGTTGATCTTTCATCATAATTATAATTATTAAGTAGCATTTGAGACTTGTGTAACTCAATATTCCAGATTAACTTTTCTATGAAAACATAAACAGATAACTCTAATCAGATGTAAATTCAACAGGAACATTGTAGATAAACCTACATATTTAAAAGTTTTTTGTATTTAGTGCTCTCTTGCTATTGAATGCTGACTATTTATATAGTAGATTCATAATTTCTTTGCTGCTTTGGACAATAGATATATGTACACATACAGACAGATGTCTTTCAAGTTTTGATCTTAAGAGAATCAATTAATGATGCTACAGAGATTTAGAAGGGACATTACCTAGAGGTGTAACAAGCCTTGCTAGGTTTTCTTTTCTCTAAATCCATGTGGTTTCTGCCCAGTCAAGTCCATGATGTGAAAGTACTGCTGCCTTCTGGGGTCTCAGAAAGCTAAGTAATAAGAGGCATTTAAACATCAGTTTGAAATAAGAGGCCCACTTGGGGGGTGTGTGTGTATGAAAATCTGCACTGAAGAGATTTACAATGCAAGGAAAGCCCTTGTCCAAACCCCCCTTTTTTATTGCAACACTGTAGGATGGTCAGTCAGTTTCAACTTGGGTAACGTAGTAAAGTTATGTGAAACACAGTAACAAAAGGAGATAAAAGCATTGCAAATGTCATTCCAATATTCCCACTTCAGTCAGATTTTGAGCACAATGGAACTGTGCTGAGCTGTGGTTCATTGGTGTCAAGCCATTGTCTGCCATCAGCATCTGCATAGCTGCTATTGTTTTACTGCAGCAGCTGCCACTCAAACCTGTGATGGAGTAGGTGGAAGGCATTCCAGAGTTACACTTGCATTGTGCTACACAAAAGAGACCTGTTGAGATAACTCCCCCATCATTTTTCTTTTTTTTTTTTTAAACTTTACATGACTTTGATACAGGAAATCTTTTATTTGAAATATTGGGCAGGCTGATAAGCAGGATTTTGGAGATGAAAATTACAATACAGAAATGTCTAGAGATGAAATTATCTGTGTGACAGAGTATAGATGTACAGGTTGTTCTTCTCATCACTTGTGCTGGTGGGTGGACATAAGGAGTCTGAACTGAAATCTCTGGTTCTTTATAGAGATTTCATTCATATGTGAGTACTGGGTTATGCATGAAGGAAATTATTAATTAATTAAATTTGTTCACATTGAAAGAAAATGAATACAGGTTTGTAATCTTCTGTATTCAGACTATTAGAGCATAATAGAGACAGTTCAGAGGATGGCAGGTGCAGGGCTGAACAAGGGGTCAGTGTTCAGCAGTCAGCACCAGGCTGCTGGTCTAAGGGACAATAAGTTGCAGCAAGAAAGTCTTCACTGTGAGGGTGGTGAGACACTGGAACAGGTTGCCCGGGGAAGTTGTGGATGCCCCAACAGTGGAAGTGTTCAAGGTTGGGTTGGAGAAGGCCTTGAGCAAGCTGGGGCAGTGGGAGTTGTCCCTTCCCATGGCAGGGGGGGTGGCACTGGATGAACTTCAGGGCCTGTGTCAAGCCCTTAAGGTTCTATATCTGGGCACAGGTGTTGGTTAAATGAATGCTCTCCAGGGGTCCTTTCAACTTCTGCAATTCTTTGAGAAGGAGAATCAGGAAGGCTTTTCATTTTCCCTAACATACCATGCATTTAATGTTGACTATAATTTCCCATTACTTTATTGCCTTTAGGGAGTTAAGTTTCTACTTTCACTTAGTGCCTTGCTGACCACAGTGGTCAGCTGAGGAAGGTGTGCTTCCCTCAATGCCCTTCAGAATTGGGACAGCTAATATCCATAACTAGTCTCTGATAACATATAGGGATTAAATAACTTAATTTTTTTTTTTAAATAAAAAAAAGCCAAAATTTCCATGTGTGCCAGTGGAAGGAACAGTGCTCTTCTGTGTCACCTGAATAGCTCTTTTGTAGGAATTGAGCTGGAAGAAATGGCTCATTAGCAATGACTGTGAGACAGTGAAGCACACACTGAAAGTTTCTCTAGACCAAATTTGCAAAAGGCAAAACATCAAGGATTTTCTCTTAAGAAAGTAAAGGATGCAATGCATTTCAATTTGTGGTCCAGGCTTTGCAAGTCCAATGTTGAAACAGCTCTTGAGAAAATGTTGGCAATTTAAACAGAAGGGCAATCAATCTCCCTCTTAAAAAAAAATAAAAATTGCTTGTCATTACAGGATTTCTTTCTGGATTTGTATCTTCAGATTGTTCAAATATTGAACAATTTCTTATTTAAACATTTAGCTGCAACAATGTGCTCAGTTAGTAGGTAACAAGGAGCCTATTGAATTGGCAGGAGATTTTTTAGTGTGTTCTGTTTGATGTGTATCACATGAAGCCAATCAAAGGTAGAAAGGAGAGATTATATTATACCTAAACCTTGTTATTAAGGTTAAAATGAGATAAGTGGAATAGTGAGATTTTAATTTCCAGCCGTTTCATTCCTGTTGCATGAACGAAAAGGATGCATGTGGCTTAAATTTGAAATTTTTAATGGGAAGAACAGTGATCTGTGCAGAAATTTTAGCATCAAGGGTTTGATGACCTTCGCCATAAACCCAAGGAAAATAATACTAAAAACATTCAGGAAGTTTTTGCCAGATGACTTTAATTGTGTAGGAAGTGAATCACATTCTCCAATCCAAGCAGTTCATTGGTACCTGCAGTGTTAAAGGGTGCTGAATGATGGGAGCAACAATTAACAGCCTTCTGTATTGGGGCTGTACTAATGATGTGTGGTGCTGCTCTAGGACCACTTGCATAATTTTATAGCTTTTATGTATCACTCTGTTGTAGTTAATTTTCATGTTTCTTATTAGACCAAACTGAAAAAATGGGGTTTAGTTTGTTTCCTTCCTTCTAGTGGTAGTTTTGTCATTTGATTTATATTGTTTTGGGGCACTCTGAGCATTTTGGCACTTCTAACCTTATCTCACCTGGTTTTTGGGAGAGACCATGGCAATGCTGAGATTTGTATTAAATTCTGTGGGTTGGAATTCTTCAGATTTTAGATTAATCTTGTGGTAATAAAATAATAGAATAGTAAATTATGTCAATTGTAATTGCTGATATAATTTCAGTCTGAAGAGAGTGCTCACGTGGAGATGTGAGGCTTGAAAAGCATATCAGTGTGAGTCCTTATAAAATATAAATTCTAAGGTGTTACCTCTACCTGAGTTTCACTAGGAATGTTAAAAATAAACCACATTGGAATCTTGTTGGTGAGATATAATGTGGACTAAAGCAAAAGAATGCATACCAGAAAGTACCATTTGTACAAATACAGTATTGAATAAATTTTAACTTCACGTGAGAAAGACATGAACATTTCTATAGGCACCTCATTGTACCATAGGAACCATAAAAACAACAGAGTCCAGGCTGATACAAAATAATAAAATTGAGCTAAGAGCATAAAACATGATAGCACTATTTATATGGCACTGTACTTGATCTTTCTTTGAATAATATTCTGAGACAGCCTTTGCCAAGACTCTGAAGAGGAAGATGTTACCAGGCTGTGGAGCAGAGCAGTGGATGAAAACCAGGTGCAGTAAAAGGGAGGAAGGAACCAGAAGTACTTGCTTACTCTTTGGAACATACTTGGTGTGATTTTGAGACAGGTCAGGGAGGGATTTTTGTGTGCTCATAGAAGTTATCAGGGTTTTGTGGTTTAGCTGGCATTAGGAATTTCAGCTTTTCTTGCATTGGTATGGTGTGCCTGCTTCTTTTAGAGGTATTTGCACAAAACCCCAGGTCTGCAGTGGCTGAGTGATTCATCTTATGGTCAGTCCCACAGCTCAATTCTAATTGAACTGTTGTGCTCTTCCCACTCTGTGCCTCTCTCTGAATGTAAAACCCAGTGATATGCTGATAGTCTTCCTAAACAGGAAGGAAATCCCCCTTTCCCCCAAAATAATGCAGAAGAGTTCTTTGCTAAAGGATATTATGAAAGCAAGGCAGGAAGAACTCCTCTAAGCAGAGAGCTCTGTTCCTGCTGCCTGCTCACTGTTAGGATGCTCTGCAGAGTGAACCCATGTGCAGGGTTTGTACCTGGCACAGGTTCAGGTGGCAGGGAGCCTGCAGGTGGCCAGCACAAGTCTGTTTTATAGCCACAGCTGGCATTTCAGCCCTGGCTGCTGCATCTTGGCAAGCCCAGGCTCAGCCCTTCATATCAGGGCTGGAATCAGATGTGCAATCATATTTGGTTTATAAAGAATTTTCTGCCTTTACAGAATGCCATCTTAGCAGGTGTTTTTGTGGTAGTTTGAGGCTGGCTTCTGGTGTTTGATCTCTAGTCCTTGTTCTAACAAAGTCATTCATGAAAACATCAGCTTTACTCTTAACAGTGTATTCCTTATTTTCTAAGGGTTAATACAAGCTGCTCTACCAAGGCCTTGCATAGCAAGACAGATTCATTGCTCTCAGTGTGTTTTGGGTAAGTTGCAGGCAAGTGACTGGTCAGGGATTATATTTCTGATTATCCCTTTGATTTAGTTAGAATAAAAGCATCAGTGACATTGCCAATGACCCAGATGTTTGAGAAAGCTGTGGATTAAGATATTGAGGTCTGTACCTCCAAATCCCACAATATTACATTAACACACGTTCAGAAGCTGCAGAATTGGATTTATATCCAGCTCTTGAACCCCCTTCATAATATCATTTTGTGCTTGGAGTGGTGAGAATAATGGTAATGCAGCTGCTGCAGGAGTGACTGTGTGAGCGTTTTTTACATTAGAAAGCCTTTTAATAAAGTAAAAGTGCCTGAAGCACAGAAGAATCTTTCCTTCCTTCTTGCAGCTTTGATAGCAATGAAAAAAATTTAGACTATTTTAACTCGCTGTGGGCTGAGATTGGTGGAGAAGGGTTATGGTATCTGACTCACAGACAAGTACAAGCTTCACATACTAAGACCTCATTAAAGATTGATGATGTTTACATTGTTCATGGTAACTTTCAATTTTTGTTGCACTGTGCATGACTGTCACATGGCATTACAGATGAAGATCAAACATGAGAGCAGTGATTGCATCAATCTCAATTTTGATTCTGGAAGTTTCCTTGAAAGAACAAAGGAAAAAGGTGACAAGAAAAGTAACTGCAAGTATTGATAAGGAAATCCTGAAGTGGGTTAATGTATCAGGTACTGAGGTTCCTCAGCAAGGGTCATTAACATGTGTAAATGCAGTGGCTTACAGCCAAGCCCATTCTGCCATGCTGCAGGCCTGGCACTCTTCTTGGAAATTTGATGAGAATGGGCATCAGTGCAAGAGAATGGGCAAGTAGTAGAGTGCACTACAGACGGGCTCCTGGAGCAAAAGTGCTAAATCAGACAGGCTTTGTTGTGACATACCTTGCTGATTTACCTCTTGGTGGTAGAATTAGAGAATGGGGTTTCCAGTAGAGGTGATCCTTTTCAATGCTAATTTACCATCTGCTAGGAACAGGTGGTGTTTCCCTTTGAACATGTTTCTATTGCACATAAGTGAAGTAATCAATTTCAATTTCAGGACATTTTGTTCAAAGAAAAGATAATAATCTGCATATTTTTCAATGGGTACAGGAACCTGCCAGAGAATTGCAGTCTAGAGTGAAGGGATGGCTCACTTACAGTAGCTGATTCAGTGGGAACATAGGAGTTTTATTCTAAGAGATCTGGAAAGGGAATTTCCCAGTATTACCATCGGTTTCCTCCCCTGCCCATGCTCCAGATGTAGTACTCATAAAAGATTTTTTTTTTTAAAGTTCTGTATCCTGAAGTAAAATGTTGAGAACAAGAGTGTGATTTAGGCTGTTTATCATCTGCAAAAAGAGGCAGATCTTTTACAAGCAGTTATTTTGCTGTAGAGGATGGATGAAGATATATGGAAGATGAGGATATAGAGGATATATGGAAGGCAGAAATGAGGATTATAGATCAGCTGTGTCGTTTTGTGTTACAAAGCCTGTGAGCACAGAAAGAATTATCTGTGCACTGTGGATAGCCAAGGCCAACTGCCCAAAATCAGGTCTTGCTAAATCTTGTAGCTTTTTGAGGCAATTACCTTTTGAGCAGTTCCTGGCTGTTATGGATCTTTTCCAATAGCTACTGAAGGAACTAATGTTTCCCCTTGTTTTTGGAAGACATTGGAAAGAACAAAAAACTCCCAACAAAACAAACCCAAAAAGCAACATATATTTACACACACACATATATATTTCTGTGCTAAATTGTACTTGTTTCAGGACAACTTCCCCCTGAAACAGAGGGTGGCTTGTCCATATTCAAGAGACAGAAAAGTCAGAAATAATTAGCAAGAGTTAAATGAGGGCTTCTTCCTCCCCTGTGTGGGTATTTGGGCACAGGAGTGAGAGACCAACCTGGTGAGCATCTCATCTGTGCACGTACAGCCTGGGGGCCTGCCTTGCCTTAGCCCTATCCAGTTACTATTGTTTTTCTGTCATATCTCAAGTGTGGAGATGGAGCTCCTGGCAGAATGCCCCAGCTGACAGCTGATCTGAAGAGCCACACAAAGCTCAGCAGCACATCTTTCCTTCTGGCTGTGCCCTGTGCTCTTCCTGAGCAGAGCAAGGGGCTGCTGCCTTTGGATTCTGTTTGTGCCTTGGCAGATCATCCTTTCATTAACTTCCTACTAACATAGATTGTCTCTCCAGTGAACAGAGGTCAGAAATGAAGCTATAAAGGATGAAAAAGCAAAGTTTATAGTTCAACTCCTTCATTCTTTTTATGTATCACTTTGGATTAAGTCTAATGCTTTGCTTGTGAAAAATACAGCAGAGTATTTGTGCTAAACAAAAGGTCTTTAGTACAAAAACCACTAGAAGTTGTCCTGCTGAATCACTGTATGATGTGGGTAGGTGCTGCTAAAAACAACATACAAGAAATCTCTCAATAAGATGGAGGTGGCAAAATTTGTTCCCTTAATGGTGCTGTTCTGATCTATTTTGCTCAGAGAGCAGTTTAAGGCATAAAAATAAGATGGGTTATCTTCTAAAACTTTTCCTTAGTGTTGGCTCTCATAACTCTTTATATTTCTTTTGAGGAGTAAATGATCAATTAAGTGATAACAAGACCAGGTAATTATTTTAACAAGCATAGACAGATATGCATTAAACTTGAAAATGGTCTGCTGCTAGTTTGATAAATGCAGTTTTCTTAGTACATGTCCTCCCTCCTCAAGAATGTTAACATATGGAGATTCTAAACCACTGGTGGAGAAGTCCAGCAAGAAAAAATTCAGAGTAAAATTACAAATTATTTGAAGGATTTTTTACTTTTATTTGCATCACCCTTCAACTTATGGTAACAGCATTTGTGTCTAATCAAGTTTTTGATCAGAGCCAACAGATTGTGGGTATTAAGGAGCAATGTTTATTAAGCACGAAAAACCCTGGCATTTCAAAGACCCTTCCTTGTCATTATAGAAGCTGTCTGTGTGGTCTAGGAGGCTACTTCTATCCTTCAACTTCACCTCTGCCAGCTGATGTGGAGGGATAATGGTTGGGACATATTATAACTCTGGAATTCTTATATTTGAAGAAATGAGAGACACAGAATGGAGGCAGGAGGCTCCTGCTGGAGCGTTTTACAAGTTCAACTTGTGTCAGCTCCTCAAGGCCAAGCAGTTCCATTTGAAAACATCTCCAAAATGAGACTTGTCCCTAGGCATTTAAAGTCCAATTCTTATCTGAATTAGATACTCACTACTCAAGGTTTACATTAGTTTCTTTTATTTTTTGTTCTTTTTCCCATGCACAGAGTGAGACAAGGCTTCTCAACACTTGTATCAGGACCATTGGTACAGATGGAAATATTATGTTGTGTGGTTTAGTTATAAATGTTTAATTCTGTTTATATGGGAAGGATTTGTTTTTAATGGAAATGCTACTGACTTTTATATTTTCCTTTTCCTTAATTTTTTTCAGAATTACATATGGTTTTAGTATTCTATATTTTTTGACTAGATAATTAATTAAACCTTTAATAGCCCACCAAAATCTATTGCTTGCTTTTAATTTTTCAGTCCAAATATTTGCCTTGCATGACTTATCCAACTTTTCTTCATCAAAGGATTTTCTTTTGTTTCAATTTAATTCATTGGCAGAGAATTTAATTATGTGTGGAAAGTTCCAGACCTCATCAGCTATTTTTCCAGAGTTGTTGCTAAATCCTCAAAATGTATCACTATCTATGTGTTGTTGTATTGGATCTAGTGAACACATTGTGCAATCCCAGACAAAGCTTTCAGGGTGAGGGTGAGTCTCCCATTGTGGTGGAGCTACTGTAACAGGAAAAGCATCCAGACTTTAAGACAGTGTAAACACCTAAGAGCTTACTCTACCTTTCTTAAACAGCATGGCAGAATCTATTTTTAAGTTCATTACCTTCTTCCAAGGTGAAATCTTTTCTGTGTGGGAAAAGGTTATCTCAAATTAAAGGATATGTTTTTGAGCTGCTGTTACCAGGATACTGAGGGAAGTGCATTCACTCATTCAAATAGCATCAATAAGTCTGATGAGACCTTATAATGAAGTGCAGTTACACTTCTATTTATGTCTTTGGTTTGACAGCTTCAGTATCTGAATGCCCACTATTGATTGATTAAATAAATGTATAACAAACCCCTTTGCTGTCAGATTTTTTTAAATAGAAATCAGCAGTGTGACAGAAACGCTCACCAGCTGCTGTTGCCTGAGGTGGTGTATGCAAATGTCTGTGCCTGGGCACTTTGAATCACTTTTGCAAAATATAGTGGCATCAGCTGAAAAACATGGATGGAAGGAGTTTGAATTTCTGTGAGGGCCTTTTCAGACTTTTCTAGATGTGGCTTCTGTGAGAAGTCACACAAGGAGATGACTTGTGAAACCCAGAGCATGAATTCCTACCGTCTTAGAACTGCACTTTTTATTTAACTTGTGTAGTTTGTGGGTCTTGGACAAGTGTTCTCAAAATTAGTGCTTAGGAATGACACAAACCTTGGGGAGCAGAAAATTCAGTACAAGCCAAAATTAGAGACTATTTAAGGCAAAGGGAGCTTCTCCATTGACACAGTGGAGTTTGAATCAAGCTGTTGATATTTCTGGCCTTCTCCTGTAGGGCTGGGTAAGATCATATGCTCAGAAATTTGTTTTTCTTTCTCTTTGTGTATTTCTGCTTATTTTCTGAGTTATTCGTTATGTCTGGAGATCTTCTAAGCTTGTAGTGGAGTATGGTTTCAGTAGTTGTGTTGTTGATCTCTCTTTTGGAGTGGTGCAGAGCAGTTCATGAGACAAATCACTTCATTTGTCGTGCTCGACAGTTAGAGCAGTTTATTTTTCATGGGGATCTAGATTCATTGCAGAGACTTATCTTTCTAAAGATGCTCATTTAAACCCTCCCTTGTACTTTTGGTATTTGAAATGGATCTGTACCAACTGAAGACATAAAGGATTTCAGTCAAAAGACTGGGATTTTTTTTTCTATGTAGAGACATTACTGACAAAGGACTTGATTTCCTGGCTTGTTACTGACAATATTTTTTTATGTTCTGTAAAAGTGTGTTAATTTTTGTCTGAAAGCTCTAGAGCTAAGTGTTATGTTATACACAGTATATTAAATTGTTAACAGGGAGAGTAGTAAAACAAAGAATATGTCCCTCTCCTGTCTTATGGGAGTATTTGATTCACTCTGAAATCCATGATTCTGTGCATTAAAATACATGGCTAATTTTTAACATTTACCTAAATCTTTCATGTAGTTATGCTCATTAGCATTTAAGAAACCTGCGAATGAAGGGGTCAGTAATTTTTTACACATTTTAAGTAGGAAAAATTGAATTTAAATGGCTTTCTCACATGCATGTAATTTGGCTGGACTAGTGTCTTTAATCTGTGATTCCAATATCAATGGAAGGAGTGTGTTACGTATTTTCCATTGGTACATTTCTGCTTGCTTCTGTTTTGATGAATTGGCACTTACTGAGGGGAAACACCAGGTTAGGAGCAGGCATCTCATTGCAAAATTTCAAACTGGATTTACATAGCAAAGCAGTTGTGATAAGAACCAGAAAATAACCCCAAACTTCATGGGGCCGTCCTGTAAAAGAAAAACATCGATTAGACTTATTATCCAGAAATACATCTCAAATGTATTGGTTTTGAGTGTAATTTGTCTTTAAAGGTTATTATCTGAGCTACAATACCTGGCTGTGTGCTCTGTTCATTTTCAGGGGAGTTTGAGCGTGGCTCATTGGAAGAGATTGTGTGCTGTGTGTCACTGTCCTGTAGCTGCCACACTGTGGCACCTTTATGGTGCCTCTTTTTTCATTATGTAGATTGCTTAATTATTTTAGTCTCTTGGAATTTTTCCCCCTTTTGATTACTTGTCTCCTTGGTTTAATTAACAGTAAAAGACATTTCTTTTTCTAGATCTCTGCTTTTATGGAGTGTGTGTGTTTGTATGCAATGGGTGGAGAGAAAGGACATGTTAAGTATCTACCAAATGTGCAGCATTAATGGCTGTCCTGATGCACTATAGTTATTTTTGGAAAGTGAACTACAATATATGACTCAGGTAAAGGCTTGATTATCCATGGCACTGGTATTAGGTCAGAGAATTTAAATGAAACATAAGGAAAAGTCAGTCCATCTTAAGTAAATAACCAGGTAAAAGGAGAGGCAGCAATTCCAGTCAGTTTGGTGATGCAACTCAAAGGAGTGCAATTGGTTATTGCTCCAGTCAGTAGTATGGTTCAGTACAGTGGTGTGTTAGCGTGCTAATGCTTCCACACCAGGACTTGACACTTGTGAGTCCTAGGAATGTTTTTTGAGATATAATTTCCAATTACAGTGCTGCAGAGGCTGCAGAAAACTGTAGGGTGCGAGGGAAAAACTCCTCCTGAACAGAAGTATTCTTGGGGTGACAAGTCTGATGTCCTGGGCCTGAATGCTTCAGAACAGACTGAAAAGGGGAGTCTTCCACAGTGTTGGTGTTCTGTGTGTTTGATGTCTTCTTGGAGAAATTATCTTCCAGACGTGTTCTGAATGGGATGGTGATAGACCAAAGAATAGGAAGGTGCAGTTAATCCCTCTTTTCTGTTATCAGCTCAGGGTGTACAGAACTTGAGTCCATGGGAGAAGTGGTATCCTGGTCAATTCTCTCACCATATCTGGTGCTGTCATCCACATGCCTTTTTGGGTCTCACCACTCCAGTTTTCAAGCAGCACATGCAGTTCTCTGTAGCAAAGCAGAAGTTAGAGCAGCCCAAAATCTGGACTTTCAGATTCTCAGAAAGAGGAGATATTTGCAGGAAATGTTAAGGCCTGAAAACTGGACTTGGTCCAAATTGCTTTGGCAGCGCTTTATACCAGCTCTTAATATCTCTGCACATCGAGCTGCACAGCACTGGTGGAGCAGGTGGTGCTGCTGGTTTGGGATGTAGCAAAGCTGCCACATCTTATGTGGTAGGAGCCAGTGATTCTCCTCCATAAACCACATTCCTCAGAGGAAAGTGAAATTAGCAGACTGACTAATTGCTTCGAGGCTACAACACCAGGGGGCACCAATCAAGGGGCAGCAGTGCCGAACAGGCAGGCACTGGAGGACAATTAATAGAGCTCTTGTTACAGCAGAGCACAGAAACTGGCTACTGACAGGAGCAGGGAGAAATGGAGGAGAAATGGTGAGAATGTCCATGAAAGGGAATGTGGAGTGAAGACTAAGGAAAGCTTTGGGTTTCTAAGTTCCCTGACCTCCACTGGTGATTTTAAGCTTCATAGCTTTGTTATTATTTGTCAAGTCACTGTTTCAAGGAGTGAGCAACTGTTCTTCTGTTAAGGTTGTGGACAGAGCCCTTTTTGTTGTCTCTCTCCATCGTATGACATATATATATATATGTTCTTTAATAAGATAAATTAATGTTTCCCATTTCACTGTTTCCCACTCCACTTTTCTAGATTTAAGCATCCAAGTCTTTGCTTAGAGATCTGATAAGTACAGCTTAATAGTTGTGTAGTGGCTTTGAGTCAAGTAAAAATGTCTATAGTGAATGAAAATCTAAACGAATGTAGAAATGGATGAAATACACAGAATTAAGCTTATCTCTGTCAGTAGAGTGTAGATTACAAGCAAAAATGATCATTCCTAAATAGGTAAATGTGAACACGATCTCAGACTAGGACAATAAAAAAAATGCAACACTCCTACTGCTCTTTAGCTAGGCTTGCTTCTCTGCACACTTTTATAGGCCAATAATTTCCACTAAATTAGCTATCCTATCAATTAATGTCCATTACCTGGATAAAGGCTTTTTATTTTTTTTTTCTTCATTATAATTTGACTGTGAAAGTCAGCTGCCAGATTTTCAGTAGCTTGGTCTGACAGTAAGAGAGGAATATACTGAGTGTGTTTGACTTGTTAATGTTGTCTAATTTGCTTGCTCTACTATTTTTTGTGTTTTATTTTTCTGATTTTTTTCTCCCATTAATCTTATAAGCCTCTGTGGAAATGGAAAAGGAAGGGGCAGTGTAGCAGCCCTGGTTGTTATACACTGAATACACAGTGCTTTTTTCATGACAGGAAATAAGGAGTCTGGGAAAAGGGTATTACCTGAACCAATAAGATCACTGCTGACAAAACTCATCAATTTGTTTGCTTTAAATTTTTTAAAGCTTGTTTGTTTGATTTATAGGTAGTTCCTGGTTATTGCCTATAACCTTGGAGAAAGAACTGACTTGTCTGGATAATATCCAGTAAAGCTGCACTGAGGAACAAGTGTACTACTTGTAAAGCTGGCTAAAAAATATTCAATCATGGAAAACTGTCCTTGTTTCTTGGCTTTGAGGCTGTGACCTTTGGGGCATGTAGTCAGCAACATTTGGGATAAAACAACGTGTTTGAGAGACAGAGGGTTCAGAGCTCATACAAATTTTTGAGCCTACATGTCCTTTTATCTAACAAAAGCAGGTGGCTGGATAATGCCTTGGTTTCTGTTTGCATAAGCAAACATCTGTTCTAAAGATGCACAGATCTTCATTTTGACAAAGAAACCATATTTTTGGACAAAAAGGGCTGCAGAGGCTTTGATGCACTGAAGCTGTTTCTGAAAGCCCCAAGTGCATGAGGATGCCAGCTTCCTCTACAAAACACTCCAGATGCAAAGTGCATTAATCCCATTCCATTAGTCACTGGTGGCCAGAACTTACTCCTAAATGAGATAAAATGTAAATCTATGAATACAGTGATGTCACAGAAAAATCCTGCTTATGTTTATACATATATATAATGTACATATATACTTTCCCATATGTTCAATCTATCCTCTCGCCCCAGCATCAAAATTTCAGTGATGAAAATGTTTCCGTGTCACTCATTCAATCCTTGGTGAGCTTTGCCTTTAAAAAAAATTATTTAAAAGTTGCTGAACTGCTAGCAGCACTCCAAATGTATTGAGTTCATGTGTTTGTTTTTTACCCAGAAGCTTTCCTGTGCTTAAGTTTGAGGAAGCAGGAAAGAAGCTGTGGATAATCCAAAGTGCACATTTGTGGGAATTCTGTGAATCTGTGTCCTGCACTGCTGGCAATGCACAAGTGTAGTTGTGATGAACAGAGATTTGGAAAACGTGTCATTCAGCCTTAAATTCAAAGGGGCAGAAACATTAACTCCCAAGGACTGCAGTCATGGCTCAGCAGCTGTGCCTTCTTGTGCAGGGGTTGGCTTTTTGGTTTTCTTTGGATGAGACACAACATGAGCCCATCTACTTGTGCCCAGAACTCAGCCTGGAGGTATTCCTTCAGCACCAGAGACTCGCTGAGGTGGAAGGCCCTTGCAGGTGTTTATTGCTCATGCTGAGGTCCCAGAACCAGCTCCCTTTCCATTTGTCATACACATTTGATGTACAGGTAATGACTTTGTGTGTGTGCATAGGGAAAACTATAATTTAAATTTTTTCCCCACATTTAAAATTTAATACTTTTAATATCCTTTCTAAAAAAATAATCATAAGAAAGTGATACATAGCTGTCAGAAAAGTGGAATGAGATTGGAAGAAGAAGGGAGGAAGAAAGAAAAGGAGGGTCAGGCAATGGGAAACAGTTAAAGTGGTCTGTAGCTGTCTTTTCCTGTATTTGCTGCATTCTGATACAAAATGAAGCTAAATTCAGTTAATATAGGAGCAATCTCTTAAGAAGATTCTAACCTAATACCTAGAGTGAAGCATTAGGCTACTTAGACAATGAACACAAATTAAGTAGTATTGTGCATGTCAGACATTTGCAATGTGCTCTGCCTGTGTGCATTTTATATAGGACAAGGTTTTACCTGGAGTGTTCCGCATGGGTGCTGAGAAGCTGAGCCAGGTTGTGTTCACCATGTGAGGGCAGAGAACTGGAGTGTGGCTGAGTCACCCCTGTGTGTGTGAGCTGCTGCACAGAGTCTGCCTGGGAGAATGAGCAAAAGTGAGGATGTTTCTGTAGAGCACAGATGTCACTTTATAGAGATGAGGATCAGAGATGCAGCCCTTGAGTAGCAGCATCCTGGTAGCCCTGGCTGCTATAGAGACAGGAATAAGAATTCCTGTAATTCTTACCAATTCTAATGTTGGTAGAAGTAGGCAAGGAACTCATCTCTGTATGATAACCCCTGCCTGTTTTCTATGGCCATTTTTAAGGGAAGGTTAAACTATCATCCCCTAGGAGCAGAAAAAAACCTCCATTTGCTGGGAAACCAAGACCTGGGGGGATTTGTGAACTGGTAGATATCTTATTTCTTATGTCATTCTGGTGTCTTCAAGTAGAATCACAGTCAGTCACTTGGCATGTCTGAAAATAGCACATCTTCCTCCAAAGGCATATGACTTGTCTTTGTAATGTGGGAGAGAATTAGTGCATATCAATCAGTGTTCCAGTGAAACTGCCGTGGAGCTTCATTGGGAAAGGATGGAGAAATACTCATTAAATTGCAGTGGAAAGCCAAGGTATTTTGTTACCTTTGACTGGGGCAATAAGTTGTAGTGGCAAGGAGTGAATGGAGATAAGGCATTAGCAATGTGGGCCAGAAAAACCAAAGTGATACCAGTAAAGCTTTGGTTTAAGCACTACCCCTGGATGTAATTTCAGTGACTGTCAGTGTGCATTGCACCATTTCCTAGATAATTCCCTTTATCAATTGCAGAGTGAAAACCCCTTTCACACAGTACCAGTCAGATAGTATTTGACCCCATCATCAGGCTCCCAACTCTATTTATAGTGCTGTTGCCTTTTGCATGTTTTTTGTAGCTGATCTGTAAATGTGGCTAAAGCAGTGTTTTGTGACTGCTGGAGAGCCACTGGGGGCACCGGGGTGTTTCTGGGTGCAGATGTCAGATTGAGGTCATTGGCATAAAGGAAATGAATGTAAATGAAAGCAATTAAAATGTTTAATTATGGGAATAACATTTTCTCCCCTTACTGCAGTGATGAAAGACCTGTGCTTATTTACAGTTCTTGTAACTCATAGTATGCTTGTCCTTTAGTCTCAGCACTAAAAGCAACTGTAATACAAGTAAGTTGCTCTTTCTTCATGTTTTTTTTACTTAAACAATACTTGTGATGAACTTGTATGTTCCTCATACATTCCTTGACCTGGTTAAGCTAAATCAGAGGGTTTACAATGGTGTAGTCTGAGAAAATGTTTAACCAATAATGCTAAAGATAGATTAAAAGAAAAATATGTTTTTAACTGTGTCTGGCAACCCAAAAATCCATTCAAAGCAGAAATAGTCAATAAAAGCCACATAAGAAGCATAAATGAGTTGCTAGGAAATATACTTTTTCTTTTCTTCAGTCTTGTTCACATTGGTGATAGATTTTCTAAGGTCTTCTACCAAGGATGAGAAGGGGGAAAAAAATAAATCTCTAAGTTGGTTCTTGTCCTCAGTTAAAATGAGCTGACAAGGTTTCTTATCAGTATTCTGCTGAGGCACCCAAGCCTGTTCATTTCTTTCTTTAACAAATGATTGATCTGGACCTGAGAATTGAGGGAACCTTGTAAAGTGCTAAAGCAAACAAATGGAGATAGAGGGATTGATTGTGCACTGCTGCAGTGATTTTATGCAAGTGTTTTTTATCCTTAAGAGACTTCTAGCTTTTGAATTGGAAAGGGTTTATACAGGCTTGAATCATTAAAACCTTTATTTACTTTCAATTAGTGATGTGCTGAACTGTTCAAGGAAAAGTTCTGGGATGGAAAAACTTGGTGTATCTGCATATTGGGATGGTGGTAGTGGGCAGCTTGTTGTCCAGGTTTTCCATGGCTTTGGATGAGGAGTGCAACTGCAAGAGCTAAGATTTGTAGGTAGAGAGTTTGGGTAGCAAGGGTAAAACTTCCTGTTAACTCCTTAGTAATTGTTTCTGAGTTCAGTTGTGGATTTGGGCTTTATAAGAGTAAAGAGATAGAGGTGCATTGGGGAAATCATGGGATGGGTCAGGTTTGAGCACAAATGCTTGCTGCTTTCCACAACTGAGTTGTACAACTGGAACTGAGAGAGGTGAGATATTTCCCCATTGCTTTAAAGGAAAGAGAGGTGATATCTTGATGTACTGTAAATCAACATTTAAATGATTCATACTCATGCATTTCATCCTGTCACGTGAAGCTTCCAAGTAAATCTTGAGTCTGACTCCTTCTGCCTCCAGAGGGGTTATGAGCAGGTATTTCTCATGTGATCTCATGATCTTTTAATTGCTATTCATT
>JAWWEY010000013.1:18075332-18135804 GCA_035582745.1 Loriotus luctuosus | reverse complement strand
ATAAGAGTAAAGAGATAGAGGAGCATTGGAGAAATCATGGGATGGGTCAGGTTGGAGAACAAATGCTTGCTGCTTTCCACAACTGAGTTGTACAACTGGAACTGAGAAAGGTGAGATATTTCCCCATTGCTTTAAAGGAAAGAGAGGTGATATCTTGATGCACTGTAAATAAACATTTAAATGATTCATACTCATGCATTTCATCCTGTCATGTGAAGCTTCCAAGTAAATCTTGAGTCTGACTCCTTCTGCCTCCGGAGGGGTTATGAGCAGGTATTTCTCATGTGATCTCATGATCTTTTAATTGCTATTCATTAAAAATAAAGGGTTAAAGAAGTGGCCTCATAAGGATTTTAATACCTGCTCTTAATACCATGCTGCAGTGTTGCCCAGTATCTTGCCTGTCTTTGGGGAATTCCAAGACTTAAGGACTAGAAGGTAAAAATATTTTACCTTAAACCTTTTTTTTTTTTTTACTTCTCATAACATAAAAAAGCAACTTAAGAGGTTATTGGCATCAAACCTTAAACTTGAATTTAAAGATCGTTGCTCTTCACTGCTGAACATCGGTCTAGTGTTTGTTAGACCACTTGAATGAGAGTGGTATTTTAAATCAAAGTTTATTTAACTACTCTTAACATAATAATCAGCAGCCAGTCAAGTCAGTGAATTCAGGAGATGACTCCCTCAGTCTGAAGAGACTACCACAGATGTTTTTCTAATTATTGCAGTCATGTTTTATAAAGAAGAGCATATTCTGGCAGAAAAAATCTGGTATTTAAAATATTGGCAGTGTTTTCTAGTGAGGACAAGCAAAATTTGTCATGTGTCCGCTGAACTAAGTGGCAAAATAAACATACTTGATTTTGTTATTCAGGGTGTCATTCATCATCTTTTTGATGGGGGAGGTGAATTCTCTAACAGCATACATTTTTCTAGAAGAATTTTAGTACAGGCAGCATTTTCATTCCACTGGTATTCTTTCATTGAGACCTATATCTCTCAGTTGCATCAAATGCAACAAGAATTTAAACTGATAGCAGGTTTTTCCTGCCTCTTTTATATATTTATAAAAATATAAACTTATATAATTATATTTATTATATAATTTATATAATATATATATTATAAAATATCGTTAGAACTATATGAAATGAAAGCTTTGCTTTATAAAGTCAGTTGCTGTTTTCCTGACTATTAGTTGTAGCAGTAAATGCAAACTCTGAATTTTTTTGCCAGAAAAAGCAGAGATAACCCCAAGAACTGTTTCCCAAGGCAGTGTGCCACGAGTCTATGTCAGTATGGGTTGGCAAGGAGTAACAATAGACACATATGAGATATTTTTTTGGGGGGTGGGTGGGTTGTTGTTGTGTTTTTAAAAAATTATTTATTAGATTGGCTGGATCCTTCCCCTCCTGTAATCTCACAATCTTTGTGTTGGGGTTTTTTTTCTACTTATTTTTTCTCCTTCTCCAGAGAAGCTGGAAGGCTTTCTTAAGCAGCAATACCACAAACCACAGCACAGAGCTGGCACTGCAAAACTCTTCACAGGGACAATTAAAGTACAGGATAAGTGAAGGTCAGAGCCAGGATGAGAACCTAAATCACTTTACTCTTCCTATAAAGCTTTAATCTCTTGACATTCTTGAGTTTACAGTTTTGCTAATTACTTCCTAACTACTACAAAAGAAAAAATGGTTGATACTGTCAGAACTTTCTTTTCCTTTCTCTATTCCATTGCTTTCACTTCTATTATGGCTATAACTGTCCTTCTCCTTTCATGTGCCAAGCCTTGACAGTTGTTATCCAATTTTCTTCTTCCGAAATCTACCCTAACAACTAGACCAAGGAAAATTCTGCTGTTTTTTTCACTCTAGCACATTAAAAAAAAAAAAAGAATCATTCCTTTCTAGTTTTCTTTATAGCAAGTGTTCTTTGTTTTGTAGTTTTCTGTCTGCTTTTGTAGCCTAAAATGTAGAACTCAGAACTCAAACCTTCCAAAGCCCTCCTTAATTCCAGGATGAGAATGCCATGAAAATAAATACAATCTGCACAGTGTTCTTTGCAGTAACATCTTTTGAGCCATTCTTTGTATAACTCCAAATCTGAAATATTTCCCCAGAAATTATGTGTGCTATAGGAAGGTGGGCTGCTCTTAAAGCTTTCAGTGAAATAAACCCCAGAAAAAATTAACTTCCTGAGTAATAATAGGGTTCTGGAAATGAATGATGGTTGAAACCATGAGTAAATTAACACTGACCTGCTGCTGAAATGAAAGTGGAACTCAGATTCATCACACAATGATGAATTTTTGAGAACTGTATCTGTTGAAGAACCAGTAAAAGTATTTTGATCTCAAGTAATGATTGAAGGAGTTTTATGCATTGTTTTATACTTAAATGTGTTGCATATGCTAAATAGCCATGCTAAATTTTAGGCTGCTCACATGCTTTTGCACGAAGTAAAAATATTACTGCTTAAAGTACATTTTTGAACTTTCCCTAAGGAAAGTTACCTAAAATTGGTAACAAGTTATTAGTGCCAAACATCCTAGAGGTGCTGTTTCACTGTTCCTGGTATGGCAGATCTAAGAAAATGAGTCCAATGATCAGTCATAAATACACATTCTCAAGCTACTTGAAAGCCAGTTCTAATCAGTTATTGGAATGGTTCCTGGGAAGAAGCAGCTTAGATATGGCCAATTCAGGAACATAGACAAACTTCTAAACTGAAAGGAGAACAATACTTAACAGGAAAAACCCAAATTTAACTGGAGATCACATCACAAAGGATTGATAAAAGTAGAGGATGGCAGATTTCACCAAATCTTTCTGATGCAGGATGATGTTTCTTACTGTTGCACAGCTGCAGTTGTATTTGTAAAGCAGTGGGGGTCCTGCATGCTGTCACCACGTAAGAGTTTAAATAAACCTCCTGGGAGTGGCTGCTCCCTGCCTTCCCTACTCTCTGTCATAGGGAGAATGCACTTAAAAAAGAGAAAAAACCTTATGTAGCATTGAATACTGCATTTTGCATAAAACCACATTATGAATTTTATGTATTTCATACATTCATGTTATGCTACATTTGTGTTGTGTCAGTAATTTTACAGCTTTGAATCAAGTTCAGCAGTGAAAATGGATCATGGAACCACAGAATGTGTAAGGTTGGAAGGGACCGCTGTGGATCAACTGATCCAAACTCCATCGTTCAACTCCTGGTTTATCTGGTTAGGTTATTAATATTTTATTTAGCATGCCGTAGCTGCTAAAGGACTTCTTTGGCTGGGCTGGTTTGGGGTGTCCAGCACTCCCTTGCCTGCTCTCAGGCTCTCACGCTTGTACCCAGTGTGCTCAGAGTTGCCCAGCTCTCTGCACACCACTGTGCTTTGCCACAAGACACTTTCTTCAATACTTGACAAATTTTCTTGTTCTGTAAGTTGCATATTGCTGCAGAAGTAGAGGTGTGCCACAGGCCACCAGCAGAGATTAATTCTGTAGCACTTTGATGTTCTGTATAGTCTTGAGCTGTGTATTGATAGGTCAGAATTTAAACAAGGACACAAGAACTTCTTCCCCCATTCCCCACCTACTTGTCTCCCACTTTTGGACAAAACCCACAGAAATGTTACCCATAATCAATATTTGAAGCCTCTTCAGAAGGACAATGACAGAATTATTTATGGGTGCTCCAGTGTCCTTTCATCTGGAGTCATCTTTTCTGTGCTGTTTTTAAAACCGACTACTATTTAAACATTTTGGCGCAGTGTCTAAGTCTCTATGAGGTTAAAGTGCATTTCATAAGTTCTTACTGGCACTACAGAACTGTTGAAACAGCCAGCATGCCAAATTGCAAGACTACCTTTGGAAATTGACATTAGAGAGAGCTAGAATTTGCCAGAAATTGTTTGATCACTCTTTATTTTAATGTTTTGTAAGTGGTTTCAGGTTGCTTTAAGAACTGATTTCAAGGAGGAACACTAAGGAAGTGAGGTTTGACAAACAAATTTCCATGAATGCCCAGAACATGCAGTTCAGTTTCACATTCTTTTGTTAGACTAGCTCAATAAAATGAGCAGAATAGCTTCCTTGACAGCAAGACTCACTTCAGGTCCTCAGCATGGTAATATAGAGGTCTCCTGATAAAAAGAGACAGGTGCTCTTCTGAAGCTGTCTCTGACAGATGCTGCTCTCCAGTCATGCTCTTGCTCTACTGTATGATTTCGTATCAGTTTTTCATTAGAGCTGTTCCTTGGGGTGAGCAGGTCAGGAATTTCAATTCTTTGGTTTGGATCAGGTTCAGGTCAGCAAAAACTTTTAGTGACCTGACCCAGTCATGAACCAGAGATAGTCCCAGAAGTTTCCCTTGAGATGGAAACTGGACTCCTGATGATGTTTATCAGCTGGTGACACAGTATGGCTTTCTAGATAACATATGACATTGTGGGGTGCTCATGATCCCACACCCTTGTTTGGATAAAGAAAGAAATGGACTTTTTACTGAATTTGATAAAGTTGATAGCCAGTCACATTGTCATTTCCTTTCAGTTCACTTTAATGGCTCTGGGGATCTGTAATTTTTACAATGTGTTCCAAGGCTTTTATCTCTGCTTGATCTATTTTTAATTGTGTTCTTTCTTTTTTTTTGCTTTTAAAAATTTTTTATTTTCACAGCTAATTTGCAAATTCTCAGAGTATAAACTTACCATCCAGGACCCCAATACCATATGGCTTTATGGTTCCATTGATTAGTTTCACCTTATTACCTTTAATTTATTAGGGAAAAAAAGCAAAGTTCCCCTGTCCCATAGGTCATGTAATTGGGATCAAACCAATGAGGATAAGAGCTGGTGCTGCCTCTTGAGTTAAACAGAGCTAAAGGTTGTGTGAAAGCCTGTAGTGTGTTCACTGCTGTGTGATCCAACTTAGTCTGAACAAAATTGTCTTCCTTTCTCCTTGCTTTCTCTTGGCTTTTTTTTCCTGCTTACCCCATTCCACACCTGAGTACTTATTATTTTCTAGAATCTCCTCAAATGTTTCACATATTCTGTGAAATAGAGGGATGAGTGATATTCTGTGAAATAGAAGGAATGAGTGAGGAGTTGCTAAAAATACAGGTAACATTATTTAGGGCTTAGACACAAGAGAATCTCTGCCTTTAAAGCTTCTCCTTGCCAGACTGATCTTTGTACCTGAGCAGCTAAATAATCTTCATCCTCATGATAACTTTTACTGTGGCTACCAAAATTATTATTATAAAGTGAAAATGCATAAAGAGACTTAACTGTTTTTTCCCAGTTAATGCTCAGTTCCTAATTTTTAATTTCCTGTTAATAACAGCAAGAATGTGACTGGCAGCACTGTTGGTATGGACTTTTGCTTTGGGTCCATTTTTCATTTGTTTTGTTGATTTTAGGCTTTTTTAGGACAATGGTTTGTTTATAGCTGCTCAGTGCAGCCAGTTAAATTGGTGTGCTAACAGGATTTCCCCTCTTGTCCAGGTAGTGCTGACCTGCAGATCTGTGCACTCTCTAGAGTGCTGAGTGTCACTAGTGGACTTGACTGGAAGGGAAATTCTGTTTCACTCCCTAGGCTTGAGGATATGCCAGGAAATGAGCCTTCCTCCCCTCTAAGTGACTTCTCTCTTCTTTTTCTTCCTCACCCATCTGTGTATGCTGTTTTCAGTGGAGGGCTTGTGACAGAGACTCCACTGATGTGGGAGATGCCTTCCTCTTTGAATTCAAAACAGAAGAAGTAGAGCTTGCTATTATAATTCACACTTCATTTAGAGAGTGGGACATTCAGCCTTCATACCCCAACTCTGTCCTCACCCTGAGCCCACTGCAGAGAACCCCCACAGTGAGAGCTGTAAGAGTCTGTGGGGCAGGGAAATCAAGGTAAAACCTGGCACCAAGGCTCCCACCTTTAAAGAAAAAAGAGGAGGCACAAGAGCATAAAGGGGGATGTTTTATTTCTTAATGAGATTGTGTTACCACAACGTCAAAAGATTGATTGGCCTTATCACAGTTAACCTCATTTGTAACCTCTTTCCCTTTAAATTAATCCAGATCAGACAATAATAATGAAACCTCTAAGATAAATAGAGATGGATGCTTTATTAAGGTAAATAAGATGAATGTTTGAGGGCAGAACAAGTTTCATTTTGGAATGCAGCATAGTTTGAATTCATTCTTTCAAATGGATGCTCTCTTCCGGCTATTGTCAGAGAGTTGAGTAAGCATTAAATTAAGGAATGAAGGCACTTTGGGTGATAAATAGGTTGAGCTGATGGCTCTGATGGAAGATAGATGAAATTGTACCTTCTTATAATGTTTATTATTTAATAGGCCAAAGACAAGCAGGTAGAACTAGCCTGCAGTGGTACAGGAGAGGTGTTTTGAGCAGTGCTCCTTCCTGCCCAGCAGCAGTCCTGCTAGAAGCTGCTTGTCTTGGTGCTTCTAATTAATAAACTGAACTCAGAATTATTGGATTTCTAACCTGATTTCAGGTCATTCATTTTGTGAAAAGTACTTCTGGGGAATGTCTAAGTCAAGGACTATCTGTGTAAATATTTGTTGGGATTTCATGGCTTTCCTTTATGGCATTTCTGGTTTCTGAGCAGCTGCAAGTCTGGGACATATCTCTGTCCATAGGTCAGTCTTTCCAGCTTCGGTACAAAGCCTGCTTTACCCCACCATGCAAACACTGTGTTTGTACTCTGAGACCTTTCTGTCTGCTTGGCCAGCACAGTCAATAGATTTTTAGGGGTTATTTTAAGGTTCTACAAGAACATTGTGTTGCACACTGGTTGGTTTTATCCACTTATGACCTACAATATAAATTTTGTCTGAAATAGACCTTTCAAAATGACATCCAGCCATAGTAGAAAACATCAAATCGAGGAGGACTTCTTAGTAGCTTCTTTTAATTTCCCACTGAAACTGTTGATTTGTGTTAATCTTAAAAATGAAATTTGTCTGACTTCTTCTTTCAGCCGTTTGTTTCCCCATTATGACTTTTTACTTGATTAAAGAACTCTTAGGGTCAGGTTTTTTTTGTACTATTATTATCATCTCTCAGTCTCTTAGATGAACTAAAAAAGTGGTTGAGCTCTTTATCTTCTACTGTGTGATACTCTGTTTCTTTTGCCAGCCCCTTATTGATACCTTTCTTAATTTCTTCCTTTTTATTGAAGTTACTGCACAGAGCAGCTTGATACATTTTTACTTTTCAAAAATTCGCTGATCTGTGTATGACATAATTAGATGAATACATCATCCACCCAAAATGACAACATCCCAGGTGCCTGCAGTCACCAGAACTGTGTGGCCAGAAATCTCCCAGTGAATGTGTTTGAGGCTGGAGGCTGCTGTTGGAAATGAGATAGCCTTTCTGTGTTCCAGAGCAAGAGCAATGAATCTCATTCTCAGGAAAAATTCTCAGAATTTGTTTCAGACATCACTTTGTGAGCCAGGTTTTCAGCTGGGGTAAGCCAGTGTTGGTCTGAGGTCAGTAACACTGATTTCAGTGCTCAGTTGAAGACCTGAGTACAGGACCTGAAGACCTAAAATATACAGGAAATACATACATTTTTGCATTACCTTTTTAAAGACAATTGTGGCAAACTTTTAAATTCATAAAATGTAATACTGCCCAATTCTTGTTCCAGAAGCAGACTGACATTGGACTGTGTCCATATCAGTAAAATACCAGACTTGGTCAGATCTACCAAATTGTTTCTCAGTATAACTTTAGCTGCTGTAACCTGTGGTTTTGCATTAGATTGGTGCCCTGGTGACAGGTTAGGTGTTTGTCTGATGGGGCACTGAGCCAGCCAGAGCAAACTGCTGCTCACCTGACCTGTGAGGTGCTTGAATTGTGAAGATTTAAAGCTGGTAAAGCTGACCAAATATATCTATATACATATACATATATACATATAAAATTAAAAAATAGTAATATATGCATAAAATATAATATATATATATTTGTATGTCAACCTGTGTAGATTAGTCTCGCACTAAAACAAAAGCTTCTTCTAGTGCTTCTCCTTCCTTATAATTTCATGTATTATTTGCTGAAAAGCAGCAATATCTGAAAGGAAATACTCTGTATGCTCCTGTTCTATCTGTTACCTGGTGTTATTTCCATGTGTGCTGAATTCATTGAATGATGCAGTTGCTGGGGCACTTTACTTACATATAAATGGCTAGAAAGTTTATGGCAATAGGAAATTAAAAAGGGAGTTTTGGTGTTAGTTTTATTTTGTTGAAGTCAGATGAAGGTATGTTTGTGTGTTCCATATGTAGTTTTTGTATGATTGGAAGTTCTGAGTGCTTTTTCACTTAAGCTATTGAAAGTGTCTTTTCTTCAGCTAATTGCACTGACCTAAAACCTTCGTGTCCAGAATGACTGAATTTGGCAGATTCCTTTTCCCCTGAAATGTGCTTAGACTGACTTGGACCCACACAATTTAGGAGTCTCAAGTTTAAGTTTTATAAGAGGTAAAATTGAAAATGACAGGTTTTGGTTATTCTCCATGATCAATAAATAACAGACTTCATGAACCACTGGGGTGTGCTCTGGGCTGGGTGAGAGTTAAATAAAATGACTGTTTGTGTAGCTTGTTTGATTTAGCTTCATCAGCATCCTGAATGTTTAAATTGAATCTTTCTACACTAAATTCATTATTATTAGGTAATCCAACAAAACAGAAAATGCCAGTCAAGTTTGATATCTCCTCCCAGAGGAACTACAACAAAAATCTAAGGGCAGTAGACTATATTACATCATAGCTTTTGCTGAAAGTGAACTTCTGCTGGGAGCAGCAGTCCCAATTCCAAATTCAAGCATCAAAATTGGTATTTCAGGGTTAGATTGGATTGAGGTCTTTTGTTGTTGTGCTTTGTTGATTGGTTGGGGTTTTTTTGGTTGGGGTTTTTTTTTGGTTTTGTTTTATTTTTGGTTTTTTTGGGGGTTTGCTTTGTTTGGGATTTTTTTTTTTGACATTATCTTATGGGCTCAATTTCCTGGAGGGCAGGGGTCACGTGTGTGGTTTGAATTAATAGATTAGGGTTTGAGTTAAAGGCCTCTGGAATCAATGAAAAAATCACCTCAGTTGGGATGGTTTTGCAATTAGGCCTTGATGTCCACAGAAGTGGAGCAGAAGAAACTCAAGAATATTATATTTTTCTGTAAGCACGTGGAATGTTGTAGCTTGGCTGCCACAGTAGCAGTTCTGGCATAGCTCTGTCCAGGTATGGGGCCAGTCAGAAGGGTCAATTAAACTGAGTGCAATTGGAAATCTAAACCTTTCAAAGGTCAAAAAAAGATCTGGATGTTCTTTCTGATTGGTTTTTGTGGGCCTGATATCCCCAGTCCCTCAGACAGCTCTGTCTGCATTGCCTGTTGATGGTTCTCTCTTCTTAAGTCCAAAGAGGCTTACACGGAAAATTTCTGAAGTCAAAAGAGTCAAAACATAAATGAAAATCCCATACCTGAGTAAGTAGAAGTGCTGAATTCTTTGGGTACAGTGAAAGAACATGTGGTAGTTTCCATCATAAAGGAATGCATAGAATTGTTGTTTTGAATACAACATATTAAATGTATGTGAAGGACCTTCAAAACTTCTGCCTTATCTTCTACATAAGAAAATGTAAAGATAAATTTCCACTTTAAATTAGTCCATATTAGATTTGGATAGCATTTTCAATAATAAAACACAATTTTGTAATTCTGTATTATACATTTGGCAACTCTAGCCACTTGTAAAAAATTACATTATTTATCCACTTTTAATGTGGAGTATTTGACTCATTTTTTTAACTACTTCCTTTGAAAAAAGTTTTCTAGACCTTAGTAATTCAATTTGAGATGAGATATGAAGTTTCTCAAAAGAAGAATTTTAGTATTTTTAAACAAACCCTGTGTGGCATATATAAAGATATTAAAATATGTCGAGCCTGTTTTTTTCCAGTGTTTGTGATGTGCTTGGCCTACTGAGTCATGATTCTGTTCCCCTGTTGAGCCATTTAAAACAGGAATATAAATGAGTACATGAGAAAGGCTTTAAAGTGGTATGAAAAAGATTAATGCAGTTTCAAAAAAATTATTTCCTCCTCTTGGCAAATGCAAATCATTGGATTTTTAGGCAATGCATTAATTTGAGTATTTGTTTAAGAGGGAATTTGTATAAGGAAAAAGTAGGCAAGAGGGAAAGGTAAGAAAGGATCTTTGAACCTGATTAAGAGAAACAATTTTTGCAGAAGCCTTTTTGTGCTGTAGTGGAAGAGCCCCCTCAGGCTGAGGGGAAGAGGCAGCCCTGTAACCCAGCAGCCTGAGCCCAGCTGGGATGCTGCTGCTCTGTTTTATTTGACATCTCTCCCTTTCTCCATTGCATCTGTTAATTAACAGAGCTTTACTGTGTATTATCACCACAGCATGCTGGTTGCTCCCAAATAAAAGAAGCAGACCTCTGACCTTATGGATAAGAAGAGTAATGCTGAAGTTAATGCCCTGAACAAAAAGTTTCTGGAGATGTGTTTTTGGACCCCTGGCTGCAGGTCAGATTCAGTGTGAGGAGGGCTTGGAAGACAACTGCTGGGCGTAGTTATCTAAACAATCCAATTTCTGTCCGGAAGGGGCAAACCCAAACCAGAGAGGGACATATATCAATAAAACACTCCCCTTCTTGTGCAATTCTTTTACATTTTATGGAATATTTTCCTGGAAGACTGATGTCCCCCTTCATTTTTCTGTAGAACCTTATCTTTGTAGCTTTCACCAAATGCAGAATCTCAGAGAAGTGGTGATGATGAGTAGAAAATGTCATATATTTGATTAACTTTTTACAAATTTACTTTTTCGCTGCTGCATGTGAAATAATAATAAAACACATGCATGTTTCCAGTGTCTGGATTGCTACATATCTAATCTGTGTAAAAAAAATAAAAGAAATCATTGTTCTAAGAGTATTTTAGAAATGCTCTTTTATTTGCAATACTTTTGGTAATATTTATGGGGAACATGGGTATTGAGCAACACTCTTGAAATTCTGTGAGAATTCACTTGTTGGAATCTCCACAAAAACCATTCTCAGGAAGAGCAACAAAATCACCACTCTGTGAGAGTCCATTGGGCAACATGTGATAGACAGCACCACCAGTAGAGACCAGTTTTATGTTACATTATTGAGCCTGAAGTCGACAGAGCAGTACTAGAATGAGTCAACAATTGCATTCTGTACTCTGCCAGAATCATTAGAGTGACAGCTGTAATTCAAGAACAGAAGATTTTATGTGCCCTTAGCTGTTTCCACATTGTGTACCTGATGCCAGCATAAAATGCTGCAGGCTTAGGATTGGACTTGTCTTCTTAGCCTTCAGTCCTTATTTGCTAAATTAGGAAAAGTTGGTCAGTGATAACCTGGAGTTGCTGCTTAACTTGCTACTGCATCAAGAATCTGAAATAGTGCTTTACACATACTAGGATACTAGCATGGAGAATACTAGTCTAAGTATAGACTATGATTTTTCTGGAAAACTATTTGTCTATATAAGGAAAAAACCCTGATTTTCCTGTTGTAATTATGTATAACATCCACCCTTCGCAAGTCAGTTACTGAAAACAACTATAATTATTGGTAATATTTAATTTAGCACTGCATTTAAGTCTGAAGTGCCCATAAGAAAAACTTCTGGTTTTCTAAATGGAGAAAAGTAGGCTGGGTTCATGAGTAAGGCTAGAACAGGACTAGAACTCAGATCTTCAGCATTCAAAACCCTGAGTGTGACACATAAGCATGTTTAATTTCACTTTTTTTGGCTCTTAAGATCCAGAACTTTCTGAGGAAATGGCTCTTTCTGCTCCATCAGGTACAGCAAGGCCTATGGTAATTGTTTATATGCTACTAATGTTGTAGTTTGGCTGCCACAGTAGCAGATCAAACTGAAGTCAAAGGCAAATATTAAAATCATACAAAAAGCAGTCATTGGCACAAAGAGATTTGATGTCAGGTGATTGCAAGGAGTTTGGATTTTTTCCTGTGGTTTTCCTCAAGACTTTTTGTTCACAGTCTGAGCAGAGAGCTTTAGAAAGCACAGCAATGACACCCTCAGTGACTTTTTCTATTTGGGTGTCTAGACTACTGGAAAAGTATTTCAGTGCTTGTCAAAGCAGCTTCTGTGGAGGTTATAAAAGCAGGCTGACCATTTCATATGTGTGCAGGTGAATTTTATGGTGCTGTTTATTTATTTATTAAATGAAATTAGGAAACTTTGATGCTTTTTCCCCAGCCTATCCCATTGATGCAAATTTGCCTCTCTGACACAGGGAAGTATTGCAATGTCTGACAGCAGCACAAGAAAGAGGCAGATCATGTGGTAGGAGAAGTGACTTTCATCTCTGAGGCAAGGGGATGCATTTAGTTAACTAAATTCCTTCAGGTCCAACTCCAAGTCTAAATGTCCTGTCCATCAATGTGAGCTAGTGGTGTGAAGGCTGCAAAGTGCTCCTTTTACATGCAGATCAAACATACCCTTGTTCGGAGCAATCTGGACTTTTCTGCCTTTTCATTTCCCCCTAGACATAGATTAAACATATTTGGTGTTACAGTTTTACTTTTTTCCCTAAGAATATTACTGGATCAACATATATATTCTTGCTTACTACAAAGAAAATGTAAATTTCCCTTCAAAGAAAGGCTTTTTGGTTTATAATTTTGCAAGCTCATCAAGAAATATGCATGCTTGTGGGTACATACCATAAATGCACCTAGAAAATGTGGGAAATTATTTACTGCTCATGTAGAAATGCTTCTCATACCTCTTAGTAAAACAAAGGCATTTTTCAATTTGCTCTGTGACATGATGCAGATGTAGGAGTTCATAACAATGCAGAATCAGAAAAGGATCCACCTGATGTAGTGAAGAACATGCTAGACTATATATATTGAGGCAGAAACCTCTTGGAGGAGGTAAAGGATTTGAAGTTTGACCATAAATATTACACCCATGTAGTGCATTGCCATCTTTTTTGCAGTGCTACACGTGTCTATTAATAATCTCTGATGGTGTGGAATTTACACTCTGGGGCTTCCTCCTGGACCAGCTGGGGTTCCTGAGTTCTGCTGACAGTGCAGGGAGTGCAGGGCTCAGGTGAAGCCCTTGTGGGGCTGTGCTGCCTGCAGGGTTTGCTGTGTGCTGCTGTCACTCCCACCTGGCATTCCCAAGGTCTTTCCCCGGATCCTTCAGTGGCTCTGTTGTTGATGTGCTCTGCAGAGGCCCCTTCAGGGGTAATAGAAACTTAACCTATTAGCAGTAAGTTATACAGGTATTATTTCTTCAATTTTTCACCATAAATGGTGTTAATTAAATTTGTTATTGGTTATGTTTGTGCTGTTTTGATTTTTGGCCATTGAGGAGGCCTGACATTAAGTATTTGGGTAATTTCTCTGTGAAAAACATGCTTTCCTTTCAATGAACACTTACAGTGCAGGAGACAGAAACTGCTCCCTTTAAAGGTTATTGTTTTCCATTTACTGAGAATACTTTTCCCAACCCTTTTTTTAGGAAAGAAGTTTTGTGTTATTGCTGAGGCTTATGCATAGTCTGGGCACAAATTTCCTTGTCTTTAGAAGGAAATCTAAATGGGGGCAGGATCTGGGGTGCAATAATATTTCTGAGACTGTAAACCCCAGCCCTGTAACAAAATAGAGGTTACTACCAGGCCATGAAAGCTCAGAGAAACCTCAGAGCTGGGTCATGTGAGCCAACAGAATAAAACCTTTAACCTGCTGAGCAGCATTAGGGGGTGCTGTACTGAGTAACCTTGTTTGAAGAGTGGTGAAGTACACTTAGGAGAAATGTTGTCAGAGACACACATGGCAGAGGCAGCTACATGATCTCATAAATGCTCTGAGAACCCTGAAGTGATACATTTCATTTACATTTTCTTTCACTGTCCTGTAATGAAAATTCCTGTGTTAAAAATTCTTTAGCTTGCACTAGGGGAAAGAGATGCTTTATTATGGAGAAGAATTAATTCACTTTGTTTTTAACATCTCTTACTATGAAATATTAATTCTAATATTGAAGTCCCTGTGCTATAAAAAAGATTACTGTCAAAGTTTAAAAGAAAAAGTAAATGGAAAAGAGAATGCAATTGGTTAAATTTCAGTCATTTAACTTAGATTTTGTATCATGATGGGGGTAGACTGACTTAGATCTTGTAAAGATTCATGTGTGTTAAGTAGTAGAATGAAGTTTTAGGAGAACAAATGAAACCACTTTTGACTGAAAGGTGAGGAAAATGACTGGCTTTTGGTTAACACCATCGGGTCACACAATGAGCAAAGAAGTAAGCCAACATTTTCAGAAGAAAAATGTGAAAATTACTCATTTGGAAGTATCAAAGGGAGCAAAAAGCTGCATTGAGCTGTGTGTGGTTGATGCTACAAAACTTGATCCTTCATTTCTCAGAGCCTTGTGGCTCTGCTGTGGGTGGGAGCTCTCCATCAGAGCCAGGCACAAATTGTTTGTGCACCACAGCCCTCATTACTGTTCTTTGTAATCTCTTCAGTTGGAAAGAGCAGGTATGAAAAGAATCTGTCCCTTACTTTGTGTTCTTCAGACAGCTGAGATCAAAGAAGTGAAGTCAGCTACAGGGTAAGAAACAACTGTCCATTTATGGGCACATGGGAATGGTTCAAAGCTTCACCAGGAGAGGTTTACACTTAGAATCAGGAAATGTTTCTTTACTGCCAGGGAGGTCAAACTCTGGAAGAGGCTTTCTGGAGAGGGAGTGAGTGCCCCAAGCCTGTCAGTTTAGGAGGCATTTGGACAATGCTCTCACTAAAAACTCCATCTAGGTCAACCCTGAACTGGCCAGGCAATTGGACAAATGATCCCTTCCAACTGATAGAATCTGTTCTGGTCTTTCCAAACCAGTGAAAATGGCTAAAGCAGACAGGTGTGACCTTCTCTGTGTGCAGCTTCACTCAGCTAATTCCTGGAACTGTGCCTGAGGCTGTGTGGGCTTCATGCAGCAGCCTGTCCATGTTCTGGGTATCCCTGCTGGAAAGAGGAATTTCCCAGCATTAAAGCTGCCTGGGAGTGTGCTGTTGGTGAACTGTTACCCCATTGCCCCCCAGTAATTTTCTGCTCCATGAAGTGTTTCTGAATGGCATCACAGCAGGGGTTTATTTCCTGCCCTTGTGTTGGAATGTCCCAGGGTGGTGATGCTGAGATGTGGGCAGCTATTACTGCTCCCCCTGAGAGCCCCTCAGAGCTGTTCCTCCCATTTCTGGTGACAATTGCTGTGTTAGGAAGCGCTTCCTCTGTCCAAGCAGAGCACTCAGACTGCATCCAAAAATCCAGAACAGAGGGGTCTGGAACAGTTGAAATATCTTACTAAATCTACTTGGTCAGTATTTCTGCTTTTATAGATAGATGTACTCATGCTTTTATAATTTCTGGTCTTTATACTGGTTTTGCCAGTGGCCAGGTTGCTGGTCCTGATTAGGACACATCTCTTTGTGCTAAAGTTCTTAAATTTGCAAATGATTAGAGGGAATGTCTTTGGGAAATGTGCAGTCTTGTGTTTCAAAAATTATAGACTACATATGGCAGCAACTGGCAATAGATTCAGAACTTTAATAAATCCAAGCCACACAAACCTTGCAATTAATGACAACTGCTCTCATGAGATACCATTACACTGCTTCCCTCAAAATGCAGTGCTTGTCCCAACATGATAAGTCATGCATTTACTGCACTTGCATGGAAACTGTTCCCAGATGGTTTTAGTACAGTATTCCAGCTAATCATAAAGGTGTTAAGCCTCATTTTCCTCTGACTGTGTCACAATAAAAACCCAGGAGTAACTCCACCTAAAGCAAAGGGAATACACAGATTAAAATTTTTTGTGAAGAGGAAATGAAAGTAAAATATTGATGTAAATATACCTTGTTTGGGATAACACTCAGACTGTAACTAAATAAGGAGCCACTGCCCTGGATATACAACCACATCAGGAGATGTGACTGACTGGCTTTGGCTGGATCATGCACAGCTGAGAGCAGAGAAATGCTAAAAAACTCTTACACTGAAAAATCAAAAGCAAACAAGAATGTTTAGGCATATGTGTTGTATCAAAATGCAGTTTAAAAATGGGCTTTCTCAATTCAGCCAAAGCTAAACAGTTTGTGTGACTACTTTCAGATAGGAGAAATATAATTTCTGCTGGGCACAATAAAATTTAGATGAATGAAAGGTTGATTTAAGTGGTCCTTTGTCTTACATATACATATGTATATGCAGTGCATAAACTAAGACATGATGAAATCTATTAGTAATTCCTTCTAGCCATGAAAATGTTTCTCTGGGTTTCTTTCTGGAGAGAGATCAGAAAACAGTTATTTCACAGGAATAAGGATTTCATATTGGACCACACAGTAAACTGGGAGTTAAACAAAAAGAATTCCAACATGTAGCTCATTTTGTATTTCCATGCAAAAACATCAGACTTTTGTTTGTCCCTCTTATGGGGGAGGTGTCAATTGGACGTTTTGGCTGCTGTTGGAGTGGATAGAGCCTTGTCCACTTGGACACTGAATGTGCATTTGCACAAACCTCTCCAGTGATCTGGTCACATTTTAAATATAAAAAGAATGATGAACAGAAATATTTTTGGCTCACATTTTTGAGGTTTTGTGTAGATGGTGTCTTGCTCTGGTTACTGTCTTTTGGGTTGTTGTGGGCTTTGAAAATCTCTTATTATATTCAAAGATGTCCAGATAAAGCTACCATTTAGGTAGATTTGCTGCTGCTGAAAAAGAGGAGCTGTATCTGTACAGAGGCTGAAGTCTAGGGGATTTCTCTCCCCCCGTTTTAAGTCCTGTTGGTTTGGGTATACAATCCAAAGTAAAAAATACATCAGTGACTTTGAACCCTGGCCTTGAGGAAAAGAGCAAAGAACATGTTATAAATGGGTAAGAATAAATAGTGTTGCTAAAAACAGTTTCATTCCTGCTTCCTCATGTCCCTAGATATGTTTTTGTTCAACATGTTAAAATGTGGGGTTGGGCAGTGCCATTTTCCAGGGTCTATAGTCTCATATTGCTAGTAAAAAAACCACACCTCCCCCCAACTCCCAACCAACACACAAAAAACTCCCCCAAAAACAGAAACAAACAAAACACAACGAAAAACCAAACCCCCAAATCCTGTTAGTTTTAGTCTTTTTTTAATTATAATTTGTGATGTGGAAATTCAGGCTTGTACCATTTTTTAGTTTGTTCTTTAAGGGAAAATTAAAAGCTCAGGTATTGTCCAGTCTCGTGATTTGCAAAGATTACTGCAGTAAAGATGACATTCATTGCATGCATAATTCAGCAACGTCTTTGACACAACTTCCTGCTCCATGAATCACCTCCAGTTTTGTCTGGTTTAGTCATTATTCACCGAACAGCTCTTCCTCAGAATCAGTAGCTCAGTTGTGAACAGTTTTTGGGTTTGCCATTTCTGAGGTTCAAGCTCTTTCGGTTTCACACACCACACAGTGCAAATCTCCTTTTGGGCAGGATTGTGGTAGTGTTTCAAGAACCACATCTGGGGCAAAATTTTATTTTTATAAATAACAAGCTAATAAGAGATTTGCAAGTGTTGTTGAGCATTGATTAATCATTATAATTCTGTTGTTGCTGGGAAAACTTTGCTGCAAGGGCCAAGGAAATTGAACAAATGAGTGTATTCATAATGAGAATAAATGGGAAAAGTTTTTTCCGCACTTCACCAGATTTCATTGGTGGCAAATCTCTTATTAAAAAACTGACATATTTTCAGGGATTGCTTGGTTACTCAAAAAAAAAAACAAAAACCCAAAACCAAACATTTAAAGCAGCTGGAGCTCTTAATCATGTTCTTAAATGATTTTACCTAGAAAACCAATCAGGAAACCAAGAATAGAACTCCTGGGTTTGGGGCTGTGTTTCGCAGGGGTCTATAAGATGCCATACCTCAATCAAGGAGTGATATATGGTGGCCTACTATTTCATTACCTGAGTCTTGCAGAATTTACCTTTGTCTATCTGAGTACAAGTTCAGGTTCATCCTCCCTTTATGGCAGGAAGAACAAGACTTTGGCCTCTTCCATCTTGTTGGTGACTTGAGAGTCCTGTTAATGTTTTCTAAGTTATGTCCTGTGTTTCCTAAGTTAATTTCCTAAAAAATTTCTCAGAAGTGGTAGTTTTAAATTCTGAATGACTTCTGCTTTTATTTATTTTTTCCTCCCAAGTTAATTGGAAACACTTCATATTTAAATTTCAACAAGCACAGAATAAAATGAAATATAGCTCTGCATTGAGTTCTGATGCTGCATTTGCTCCATATTCTGCTCCCTCTGACTTGAGCTGACTAACCAGTCCTTGGCTTTGAGCCAGAGCTTTTCTGATAGATAACCAGCATCCCCTCTCCCTGCTCCTGTCTTTAGCTAGTCTGCAGCCTGAGTATGTGTCTGAATTGCCAAACACACATAAATCATGTCTTGAGGCCGTGTTTATTACTTGCTCCTGCTTCCTTAGGAAGTGTATCATCAATCAGTGTTTGTGAGCCCGCGTCCCTGTCATCCCTGGGACTGCTGTTAGTGCTGCAGGCAGGGAAAGAGGAGCCTGCACTGGCAAAGGCAGAGGGTAAAGCCAGGAAGGAGAACTGGGACAGATTCTGCTGATGGAGTGGAAAGAAACTGAAGCAAGTAACAGGAGTGTTGTCAGATCAGTGATGTCCTTGCAGTTTTTCCATCTGTGAAAGGTATTGCACCTGAAACCAGCCCCAGGCAGAGTGGCAGCGCTGCTGAGGAAGCAGCTGTGCTGATGGGCACTGTGCATCTCTGTGCTCTGTCCCTGGGGAGTTCCCTGGGAATTCCTAAATTCCCTGCAGCTCCTGAGAGAGCCCTGCTTTACTCCTGGAGAGGCTGCTTTAACCTTGGGCAGGTGAGAAGCAGAGAGTGAATGTCAGGTGCACAGCTACTTGTTAAATTGCCCGAGGGCCCGTGAGAAATTCCTTTCTGCTGCTGGATCCGGGCAGCGTGGGGAAGCATTCATTTTGCAGAGGTGCCTGGCAGGACAAGCCTCAGTCCTAGAGCCATAGGAACACAGGTGGGAGTGGTAACTGCTTGTGTCTCACTCTCTCGGTGCTCACTCCATTTCCCCAAATCGAATAGATTCATTGAAACAAGGGAAATAGTGTTTGCCTTTTGGAAACGTTCTTGTGTGGATAGAGCTGCAGAGAATTCCTCTCAGTCTGCTCTTGTATCACCTCAGGCTATGTTCTGTCAGATATTACTAAGTCTACAGAAATTTGGATTGAGTCAGTGTTATGAAAAGAGACAGTAAAAGAAAATTCTTATGGGAAGAAATATGGGTGATTTTGAGGCATTTTCACTGAATTCGTTTTCATTCACTCCTCCTTACACTGAAGCTGGCTAGCACCTTTGCTGTTAATTATTAATAAGGCATAAAATCAATCTAGAATATTGAAACAGCTTTCAATTATTATTTATTTAATTTCCAATTAATTTGTTATCCCTATTTTCTGTTCAGTTACCACAAATTGTCTGTTAAACCCTGATTACAGTTGTTTTTGCAAACCATGAAGTATTACTATTATATTGCATGAATACTTGGGGAAATGCAGAACAATTAGCTTTGGCTAGGAGAAGCACCAAAAGACTTGAAAAATCTTGGCTGACATTCTTGTATCCAGTTGAATTCTTACTCCATGCAAAAATTTTGCTCTGAAATTACGGGGCTTGGTAGAGAAACCTGAGATTTTTCTTTTAGGTCCTGTTCCCAATCAAGAAGTATATACAATATTTTCAAGGTGTTTTGATACTTGATGATTCTTTCCAGAGCCCAGGAGCGCATGAAAATGAATTAAAAAAAAAACAACAAAACCCTGTTAATTGGACAAATGACAGTTTTCAAAGTTGATTTAAGGCTTGGGAAAAGAGTTAATTTTTTTTTTCTAGGGTTTCCCTTTTCTGTTTTGTGGCCTCCCTTCCTTTTCTAAAATTTATATACAGAGGTGGTTTTAGCTTTTTTAATCATAAATAACAGGGTGATGTTGATTCAGTTGCCATGTATTTTGACAGATGAATTCCTTAGTGTTCATCAAAGTGTTTAGGGCCATCTCTAGTGTCAAAAAAAGTACTTATCTAGGCAGCACTGAGAGTGATGATTAATGGGCATAGAATTGTTTGAATAATGACTTCTTACTTCCTGACCCTCCTAGCATCCACGTTTTAGGCATGAGAAGAGGTGTCTGAAGTCTCAATGCAGGAGAGACTTTAGGCTGACATTTTCCCTCAGAGCTTTTTCTACTTTGAGTGCATTTTTCTGACTGCATTCAACATGGAAAGAGAAACTGTGTAAGGTTTGATGTCACATCTTATTTAATGTCAGTTCAGAAACTCAGAGAAGGAATTCTGTACATGCAGAGGTTTTAATGTCTAGTTCCTACTGATAATAAAACAACTAAGGTAAAAGAAAATTGATATTGAGCATGAATGTCAAACTGAAACAAAAGGTGAAAATCCACATTTTTGCATAAACTCTGCTGGGAAGTCAGTAGTATCTCACTTGTTTTTGAAATTGCCATGAAGTATGTGTTGCTAAATAGGATGGGTTCATTTTGGGGTCCATTAATTTTAGCCAATAAAAATTTGGCTCAGGAGAAGATGAAGGAAATAGCTTGGAAAAAATAGAAACTATGAGCAATCTGTCACTTGTTCTTTCATATTAGCTGTGCATGGTCTGCATAGGAAAGTTAAAGCTAAGGAACATTTTGCTTTAATTGGGTGAAAATCTTTAGCATTTAGATGAATTGGTCTTTGTAAAATAATACAGTTTGTGTTTTAAGTCAAGTTCTGGGCTACTCAGACTTTCTTTTGGGCACACCTCCATCCTTAAATGATGAGACTGCTTTGTCTAGAGCTGTGCAAACTCCTCACCCTCCTGGACAGTGCTAGTCCAGTGGAAACACTTTTAGGGTTGAATTTTTAGTATGTTTTCTTAAAATTGCTTCAGATACTGCTGGGATAAAATAATATAATTGTTTTCCTATGACACTAGTAGTTTTGCACCTCCTTTTTCCCATAACATTTTCTGATTTAAAACTTGAGTTTCATGTTCTCTTTTAGATGTGTATGTGATTTTTATAAAAGTCAATTTATTGTCTATATTGCATCTTCTTTTCTACAATCAATTCTAAAGCATACAATGGTACAAGGACACATTTTAAATCAATGATTGAGTTAAAAAAAATTTGTCTCTTTAGATTTTGAAACATAACTGATTTCATGAAAATATCTGAGTTGTACATAAAGCATGTCCTATATCTGTGAGTAAATGCCATTTTCATTTGTAAGGCCTCCCACTTACTTCATATATAACTGTCACTAAATTGCAGTTAATGCTTTTTGGTTTTTGTTTTGAGGGGAAAACCAAGATTTGCAGTATGAAAACCCCTTTTATTTTTCCCTGTTGCAAGGAAGGTTTCCCACTGTGCAGAGCAGGGGTATTGCTGTCTCACTGAGTCCTGAAGTTCAGCAGAGTGCAGCAGGCTGTGAGCAGCAGGGATGAGGAGTGGAGGTCCTGTGCTCAGAGCACTGCCAGTATAGTCAGGGATGTTCTTGCATCATGAGCCAAAGGCACTTGTGCACCTCTTCCCCCTGTGTTCAGAGCCCTGCAGCTGAGCCCCTCTGGTGTGGGAGCTGGGCAGCTCCACTAGCACAGGACTGTCAGAGCAGCATCGTGCTGGGCCTGGACTAACAAAGTCCAGACAGCATCAGCTCAGGCCCAGAGACATTCCAGCCTTTCACTCCTTTGGAGTGGAGGCAGCTTATTCCACTCGTGGCAGAGCTGACCACACGTGCCCAGAGGTCAGGCAAAGAAAATGCCCATTTCTCTCTGTGACTGCCCTGGCAAACCAGCCCATCTTGCATCTTATGTGCAAACACAGCAAGAGCTCAGTTTAGTTTCCTGTTTTAGGCAATGGGAAATGTATGTGTTTGTGGGTGAATGGGAAATGAAAAGGAGTATTAGTATTTTCAAACTTTGTTGTTGCTAATAAATGTGCAAGTTTGTTGCCACTCTGGAGCTGCAGGAAAAGATTGACTAAAACTTTGTAGATAGTGTTTACATTTTCTTTAAAGTGAGTTTCCCTTTCCCCACGTCAAGGTTATCTCTGTGATAGCCTTTGAAAGAGTCAGAGCACTTACCAATGGATGGATGGTCACAAGTTTGACAGGCTCTGCATTGATCCTACTCTTGCATGAAAATGGCTTTATCAAGCCTATAATTAGAAATGAAATAGTCTTAAATGGTTTCCACACAGCTTGACTTTCAAAGAGGTTCCAGTTTCACATAACTTCATATAAACAGAGAATCAGAAGATATAACCAGATACCACAGTTCCTGCTTACTAATTGCCATAAAGCAGAGCCATCTGCTTTATACAAAGTCTAGGTCAAATAATCCTTCTAAACTGTGACCTTTGGGGCTCCATGGAACTTGTTCTTGATTAAATAAAACCTTCTTAGGAAGTTATTGGGAAACGTGGTGCAGATTCAGGCAGAGCAGAGAATGTAACTGATTGGATTTCTGTATAATCTTAAGCAGATAGTTCTGAGTCAGTCTATCTTTTGAACTTTTTTCTTCTTAACCACATTAATCTTTCATAAAAATTCAAGTTACAAGTGAATTATTTCAATTTTTAAAGTGATTCCTCATAAAAGTTAAATTAGATGACAAATGAATGATTTAGACACAAATTCTTGACAGTTAAAGTGAAGTTTCATCTGTCTAAACCAAGCTGAGAACTTGAGCTGGGGAAGTGAGGGGCATCCTCCACTCTATGCAGTTGCCTGACCTTGTTTGGGGGGCATGTGCACAACGTGAACAGAGCAAAATAAAGAAGCAGCTCAACAAATACAGTAGAATACTTGTAATTCCTCACATCTATTTCATTATGACCAAAGCTCTTATCATGGATGCCTTCAAATGTGTATCTTTTCCATTATATATTTTATTCAAATATTTTATTGATTTTATGAAAATAGTTTCTGTAATTAAATAATCAGTTCTTTTGCTCTGGTTTTCTTTTGGCATTTGTGACTATTATTTTTGGCTTTCTATCCTTGGCCATGCAATTTCCAATTATTCACTGCCAGATTCAAAATAGGAGTGCTATTGCCAAAGCAAAGAATACATTATTTTGCAGTTACACACATCTTTCCAGCTGAGGATCACAACATATTTTGTAACCACTAATGAATTTATCCACTTACCACCCACCAAACATTCACATTCATGCCTTAGGGATGAGAAGGTAAAGTGTGGAGTGGAGCAGGATGAGATCTGTCCTTCCCAGGGCCTGGAGCAAGTTAGCACTGAGGGGAGGCACCAGAGTGCAGCACATAGTGGAAATGGGTTTTTCTATCTGAATTGAGAGAGCATGGTCTGGCAATCCAGACAATTCCACAAAGGCTGGAGTTTCTCTGCCTGCTCCATGATATCCTGCTGCTACAGCAAACAAAGAAAAGCTGTGTTGGAACTTTTTGCTCACAGAAAATGTGTCCACACACAGGGTGTTGCATGAATGTAATCAATTAATGCTTTGAGAGTAAATGTATTCTGAATCTTGGGGGGCTCCCTTCTGGTTTTGTGGAAGATCCAGGGAGGAAGTCAGTCAGGGAGAAGACCCAGTTATCCTGACTAATGAAAATTCATCAGTGTCCTACTGCTCCTCCCAGCAGCTGGAGTGGTCAGAAGTCCTCATGCTGGCTGGGGTCTGCAGAGCCACTTTGCATTCTTAGCAAAATGCTGTGAAGGACTGCAGTGGAGGAGAGTTTCTTACTGAATTAGATGATCCCTCATGTCTGAGGACTACTGACTTCTAAATTTAACCCATCTCTGTGAGTGTCCCTCCAGCATCAGGATCATAACCCTGAGCATCCCCCCAGACTGGCATTTTCACACCTTTGAATGTCCTTGGTAGGACCATGCAGCCACAGCAGCCAAGCTCTGCACTCCTCATTCCTGTGGTGCTCATTCAAGAAATGGTCATTTCTTTCCCTTCTGCAGTGGATTTGGGTGCCCTCCAAATCCTGAAGGGATGTTTTTTTTAGGAATGTGTTAGTCAGGTTCTAGGTTGTGTTACTCATTTGTAACCCAGCCTAAAGATGTGATGAGAGTCTGCCTTTCTTTGCTCTCAATTGCTGCAGGGGCTGATATGGCTGGTGATAAAATTGTCTTTTCTTGGCTGCTAAATTAAATGTTCTTCATTGCTGTACATTTTTCAAATTGCCAGCGAGAAAGTTTTTGCTGTGGGAATCACCTCACATACACCTGATCAATTTATGTGAAACTTAGGACATTAAATGCAGAATTTTGCTGGATTGGATTGTTGGTGTAGTTTTATTAAAGAAAGAGGCATCTTAAATTTGATATCTAATACATGCTGTGAGCAGAGCAGCAGCTGGGGGCAAACAGAGCCTGTTTGCCTTGAAATTCCTTGCAAGTGCAGTAGCTGAAAGACAGCCATCTGTATGCATTTAGGGAACCTGAAATTACCTGGATGCCTGGATATTTTTTTGTAATTATCTCAGAAAAGAATTATGATATATCATGGATAATTCTCTAACTCTTTCATTCCTAATTTGATAAAGTGTGCTGAAAATCTGTTGCCTATTTTATTCCTTGCTGGGGTTAAAAAATCCCACAAAGAAACAAAATAGCATTCTTTGAAAGATCTGATTGGAAAGTGTGTGTGTGTTTTAAAGATGGCACATTTTAAAAACAAACAAGGGAGGGCTGAAATTTACTACAACAGCTTCACTGAAAATTATGCCATCACTCAGATCAAAAGCAGAAAAAAATCACAGAAACATTTGGAAGAGGCAGCAGTGCCAGAGCATGATTTTATCTATTTTGGGAAAGCAGCTGCTTCTCTCTGACATGGACTTAAAATGTAGGATATTCTGTAAGGTGGATTGGCTCTTTCAGATCATTCCCCACAAAAACTTTTTCATGGGAACATTGACTTGCATTGTTTTTTGGGAGAAGCATTTATTTTGAGCTGAAGAGAAAGATTTCTCCTACGAGGTCACACAATTGCTAAATAGCAGTTGACTTCAACACTGAATGCTGATTTCCAAATACTCAGTATAGAATGGCAACAATGACATAGGAACATGACCTTATTTTATACTGATACATTGATTTTGTTTAACTAAAGAGATGCAGAAGACTGAACTGGCAGTGCAAACCAATAGCAAACAGTCACTGCTACTTTAAAAAACTCCCTTTAGTTACAGAGAAGAAGCAAAGCTGAACAGAATGTCACCAGATTACTATCTGCAAATTCCAGCAATAGGAAAATTGGATAAGCCCTGGTTATTGGACATTCTTCATTTCTCTTGGCTTAATGTTTGTTCTGGCAACTTCAAATGATGGGGATGATCTTCCCCCACCCCTCCTGAATCTCAGAGTCACAGGAATCACAGCTGGTTTCAGCACAGACCCCTGCATTAGAACTTTCTGTGCTTGACAGCCTGTATTAGGCAGCATGAGAGTAACATGTTTGCTTTATTTGATTTTGCATTTGATTGATTGCTTTTAATACAATTTATTTTCTTTCTTGTGGTTTGTCTGTATTTCTTGCTGATGGCAGCAATATCAATCTGTACCTCTTGTCATCTACGGCTGGTCTCTATAATTTTCAAAATAATTTTTGAATGAAGGCAGATTGCTGCATCTTGTTTAGGTTGGATGCTATATCAATTTTTGATTTCTAGCAGCACTGGAGAATATGATAAATATTGTAGCTGGTTCAGGATGCAGTTGCAGACAGAAGGCTTCAGAATCTTTGTGATTTACTCTGTGTTTTATGATGTGGCAGGACAATGTTGTAAAGATTTCTGGTGTTTTGTTTCATAATATTTTTCCAGTGGCAAGTGTTAAGTATTTTTCTCTAATGGAAAAGTTCCATCTTTGTACCCCTTTTCCTTGTTTTCTCTTGGCCCCTCTTCCCCATTTCTGTTAAGAATCAGGGTCACTGGTCCCAGATATAATTCTGACTACAAGATTCCTATCCATAATGGCAAATCTGAGTGCATCCATTAGTGTCTCAAACAGTCTGATTTCTTACTTCTTTTGGCAATATTCTTTGACTTCCTGTCTAGCCAGAACAGCAGCTTTTTTTCTAGTAGTGTTCTTGAAGAGTCCAAAGATCCTGTCCTGAATGACTTTGTGATTTCATTGGTTGGACTCCAGGCAGGAGCTGAATTTCTGCGCCTCAGGAATTCTGCACATCAGTGCAAGGTGGGTGCTGCAGGGTGCTCACCAACAGGAGAAAAAGGAGTTCTGAACCTACTGGCTAAGCTGAACAGGGCAAGAGAATTTCCCCCTGAATACTGAGGGATCATGGCAGAAATATTCAAAACTTGGTGAGATAAGTATGAAAGGTATTTCCTCTAGAACAAAACAGGATGGGTAAGGGGCTCGTTGGAGCTGTGGAGGTTGAACTGTAGACATGGCTTCTTCAAAAGATGCTTTACCACAATAATATATGTGCATGTGTCTTTGCCTGGTATTGGCAGGAGGAAGAAAAAGGTGTTCCTTGAACTGAATTAAAAAACTGCCTGTAAGCAGTGGGATTTGTGGTGGAAAGGGTTCAAATCCAAGCTGCACAGCTTTTTCCATTGTTAAGTTCTCACTGTTATGTTCTTGTCTAGGCCTCAGAGCCTGATATTCAATGGAGAATTCTGTGGTTGAACCTTAGGTATTTTATTTTCTTAAATAGCTCCACGATTTCTGACATCATAGTGTTTTTGACATATTTCCTTACTTGAGTTTGACTAGATCAAAAATATCTTGAATATTTGGTTTGATCTAAATTCCCAGATGTTCCATTGCAGGTTAAAAACAGAGTTACATGACAGCAATGCTTATTTCTTTAACCTGGCCTTTTTGTGCTCTTCCAAACCAAGACTGCTTGCACGCCAGGAACACAAGTGGGGTCATCAGTTAATTAAAAGCAATGCTGGTCAGGTGGTGAAGCAAATGAGCAAACAAATGAGCAAATTTCTGCTTCACTGGGAAGGGATGCTGTCTTAAACATTTCTGAAGAGAGGAAAAAAGGAGAATCCTCTAAGCAATGTGTGAGCCTTGGAGCTGTAACCCCAGAGCAATACAGAAAACAGAGCAATGCTGATTGAGGCAGTGAGTTCAGTGTCCTCTATTGCACACATGGATTCTACACCTTTAACTGCCTCCAACAGTGACTCAGGAAATCATTATTTAACTTAGCAGGGATGCCACATAGGTTATTCTATAGGGGATGATAAGAGAAATTTAAAAATCTTATTCATGTGGCCCTGTTTTATCCCTGAATCCCAGTGAAATTAAGGCACTCATCTAAGATCCATGAATGGATACCATTAACAGAGCACAGAGCACTATCACTTGTCTGTAATCTCTCAAGAACTTTTGTTTGGCTTCAAAATTTGTCTCTTATCTCTGTGCCAACTCTCCTACCTGTGAAATGCTGCTGCTGGTGCTGTGCAAATGGCTCCTAAGGAGAATTTTTGCTAATAGATTTTGGAGGCTTTTTGGATGTTCATGCTACAGCTTTATTTGTTCTAATTATATCTGACATTTCACAAGCTGCACATTCGTTATTTGATGGGCAAAACATCAAAAATAATTAGGCCAAATGATCACACAAAGCCCAACAGAAAGCTTTTTCAGGGCATGTTAGCTGGTTTTTATTAATAATTATCCTCATTAAACTTTACCAAACTGTCATCTCATTGCCTGCTCATTGTTATGGAACTCCTAAACTCAGGTGAGGATTTGAATTTCCCTGTGAGAGGAACAATGTTTACATTTGAAAAAAAAATAAATTACTTGTCAAATCTGACTCGTTTCTTCCTTCCTTGTTTCTGATAGGAAGCAGCTTTAGGTTTCCCACAGTGCCAGGAGAGGTCACTCTTTCTCTTTTGTCCTGCCTGACTCGGGCTCTTGTGTCATCAGGGATCCTCTTTCCTTCTCCAGTAAATTGGCACATTCCTTGAGCTCCTGTTTGGATGCTGTTAGACACACACAACGAGCTCTGGAAGAATTAGAACCATTTGGCTGCTATCTATATGGAAAATTCTTAAAGAATTTTTTGGCAAATGAGATTGTATCTCCAGGTTTACATCAGTCATCTGGTATAATTATAACAACAGCCCAGAATTCTCCTTATTTCTGTTGCAGAACTGTAAATTGAGGTTTTAAAAAGCAGAAACCAGTGACTCTACCACTTAATTGAGTGGAATGTTGATGAAAATCAGTGTTTAAAATTCATGTATGAGAGATAGAGTCTTGTGTGGTGTCCAACACAGGCATAATAATTTCAGCAGAAATTGTTAAGAATTCTTTAAATAACTTCAATTTGAACAAACCTAAGCCAAACCCAAGCCCTCTATGATAACTCATTTCCAGATTTGTTAAGGAAAATTACTCATGACTGAGTTTTCACTAAAGCAAGAGCTAGAAAATCTTCATTTTATTGTTCCCAATTAGCAGTCTGAACAGGTATAAAAAGGAAAACATATTGATAATTTGTTTCAAGTATTTTTCATTCCTATAGAAAATAAAATTCAGTGGCTTGGATGAAATAACATCATACCCAGTCCCTCATGCCCCAGTTCAAACCTCATGTGAACCAACACCTCACATTCAAAAAAAGTGTTCAGTTTCCCTGCCCTTTATTTTTGGTTCCCATTTTTGCACTTCTACATCTCCAATGCCATAGAAGCAGGGGAAAAGCATCAACAGCCCTGAACCAGACCACTGTAAAACTGGCTAGTGACCCAGGATTGCATCATTTCTGCTGGGCTGGCAATGCCCCCAGCCCAGCCTCTTGAGGTTACTGGTTTAGTTTTGCAGATTTAGGAAATTTAGAATTGCATCCAAATGGCAGAGTTCTTATTGACATTCAACATTTATGAGATGTGACTCTTCCTGATTGTATGTATATATTATTTTCTATATACAGGAAAAAGAGGGCAACAGAACCCAGTGGAAAGTATCTCTGTATTAGTGTTCAAATGCTTATTTGGCACTTTCTTACAGAAATACATAGGATTCAAAAATAAATGGAAGATTTATAAATTTTTTAAAGAATTTGCTACGTTTCTATCCTACTACTTTTCCACTACTTTTCTAGTAGGTTTTTTTTAGCATTTTTTGAGCTGTTCCTCAGTATTGCCAGTTTTAGTGCTGTGATGTGTTCTGGGACCAGCTGGATGTGCTGGTCCTGAGACCTGCTGGGAGTGCATGAAGTCACCCACGGGATACTGGTGTGGTGAGCATGTCTAAGCACCTGCCTCTTAGGGTCCTGCTTGATGGAAGAAATGAAGTGTGTATTGAAATGATGGAAAAGAAAAAGAGATTTTACAGCATACAGAAAATGTGCATGAATCATTCTTGAATTTGGATCCTTTGGGGAAAGGTTCCTTTTTGGTTTGTTGTTTGCAGTTCTGAGTAGGGGAAGAGCAGTTTTGTGAAGGGTCTCCAAGTATGACAGAAATAATGAATAAAAATGCCATTCTCCTCTCTCCATGCCCCATTCTCCATGCCAGGAGAAGGGCCGAGGTACGTGTCTGGGGGCCAGTGGCCGGGAGTGGCCGGCTGGCTCCTGAAATTCTGCCATAGGCAGGATGCTTCCCTGACCCAAGCTGGCACCAGTGCCAACTTGGGCTGCTTTGACAGTGCCAAGTTATGAAGGGGGCAGATTACCTAAGGAAACCTGGAAGTACTCCATCAAACCAAGTTCCTGGCAAGTTGGAGCTGTGGCAGAGCTTTCTCCACCAGAGGTGTGAACAACAGGAGTGTGTCCCCTTGATTACACAAATATCTTGTCCCTTCTCAACAGGCAGCTCCTCTGCACAGACTCACAGTGCCTCTATTTTTAGATCCCTCACTCTCTATGGGAATGTATTTTCAGCTTGAGAGTGGGAATAATTCTGCACAGAGAATGTGTGTTTAACAGTCATCTGGCTTCTCTGTTTCCCTTTGTTGACTTTTAGCTTCTCCTTGGCTGCTATGGGAAGCACAACCCAAGGATGTGCTCAGTTGGAGGGGACCCCAACAATCACCAAATCCAGCTCCTGGCCCTGCACAAGGCCATCCCCAAGAGTCACACCATGTCCTGAGACCATTGTCCAAATTTTTCTTGGGCTCTGTTGGGCTTGGTGCTGTGACCACATTCCTGGGGAGCCTGTTCCAGTGCCCAACCACCCTCTGGGTGAAAAACCTTTTCCTGATATCCAGCCCAAATCTCTCCTGACTCAGCTTTGTGCCATTTGCTCAGGTCCTGTCACTGGTTAACCAGAGAGAACAGATGGAATAACTGCTTTGTGGCCAGATCTATACATCTATCCAACTCGTGTTCCTCTATTTCCTGAGAAATGCAGGAACATATTCAGGTTTATATTAAAAAGCTGTGCATTAAAGAATATTACTAGACAAACGTATATTTTTTCAATAAACTTTGTTGTATTGTTGAAAAACCCACCCTGTAATTTCTAGGTAGAATTAATGAGAATATACCACTTATCCTAATGGAGAAACTGTCAGAATATCAAACTTTTCCTAATTTAGAAACTGATTTGTAGCCAATCTTTGGTAAATTTGTTTCTGAAGTCTAATGAGGTCCCTCTTTATTTATTTGTGCATTACTTCAGAAAATCTTGCTAAGGGGGTACTTTCAGTATTGTTTTGACTGATACTATTTGTTGTGCAGTACTGAGGACATGTTTGAGGATTGGGGCAGTTAAAAGTGCGGGAAGGAGAGGTGTTAACTGAGCCATTTTCTGCTCATTTCAATGAATTTGCTTATGCCATTTGATTTCTTTTTTCACATTGTTTACTTTTCAATATTAGAACATGTTTTTTGTCTTTATGCATGTGAGTTATCTTTGAATTTTGGGGGGGGGGGAGGGGGGAAATCTTATTTTTGTCATGTTTCAAAATATCTGCATTGTTGTAGGTCGTCCAGGCAGTGAATTCCCTTCAAGGAGAGGCCTTAGAGTTTGTTAGCATGTGGCACTGTGGATTCTCTTTGCTTTTCTTTTAAGGAACTTTTTAACCTTCCATGGGTGCAGTTCAGGGAGCAGTTCTTTGCTGCAGGGTCTGGAGTCTGAAGTGTTTCTTCCTTTATCTCCTCTCCTTTCCCCCAGCCCTGCTGTGGCCCTGCTGCTGCCAAACAGCTCCTGGCCAGGTGCAGATGCCCAGAGCTGTTCTGCAAAGGCCTAACCTTGTACATTTGCTTGTTACAAGGGAACATTTGTACTGCTGGAAAAGTCAGTCTGACATTTACAGCAAACCCAATATTGCTTCTGTCCTTGTCTGTGGTGCTGCCTCTGGCTACTTCCCTCCTCTGACTACAGGGAAAATATTTAAATAAACTGGCTAGCCATTTAACTAATCTATCAATGGCTCCAAGTTTGCAAAGATGCTAACATGAGCACTGCCTTTAGATGCACGAGACAGATTTAAATTAGATTTAAATTGAGGAATTAACTTCTTCATTTGAGACTAGATCAAACATGCAGAGCCCTGCAGTGTGTATAGGGATGTAACTGCCCCAGGGTCACACAGCCCAGACCTTATGCCAGCCCTTGGGATATCCACAAGTGCCAATTCTGATTTGAATTCTCAGATAGAAACATGATGATGTACTGGGCAGGATTCACACTCATTTACAGCTTAAAGAAATCTGATGTAAATCTCATCAAAAATAAGATTATTTTTAGGTGAATCAGTTAAAATTTTTTCCCTTCTGGTGATACTTTTTGTTGTTCACACCCTACCCTGCACTTCACAATCAACAAAAATAAAAAAATACAAACCAAACCCTAACAGGTTTATTGCTAATTGGAATAAAACCTGAAATATTTTGGGAAGCAAGATCTCCACAAAAAATACCTTCACCAAGCATGCTGGCATAACGTGACTAAACTCAACTTCCAAATTTAAGTGTTTAATTTTCTTTTCCTTTAGCTGGTTTTACTTTATGTTATAACACAATACAAAATGTTGGTAATTTTGCAAAGTTTGATAGTACCATGATCAAAATGATGGCCCATCCAGGTACCATTCCTACAGCAATGCTACTGTCAGCTGCAGAAAGAACCAGCCTTCATTTATGTTTTGCATTAATACAAAGTACTGCTACTTTTATAAAATTGTGGTTCCTCATGTATTTTCTCTGCTAACTTTTGAGTTACAAATCAACAAAAAATACTACAACTACCTAGTGTGATACAGATTTTATCATAACTTGTGAAAACATTTAAACATCAGCATCTTTATCAACAGGACTAATATTGTACTGCTGTGAGGTTAGCTGAAGAGACAAACTATTTACATGGCAATAGAACAAATGTCTTTAAAGCTTGAAGTACTTTGAGACTATAGTCCAGAACACTCAGATTCTTAAATAAAACCCCCAGGGATTTAAATAACACTACAGCAGGGTGGTCTTTTACAATTTGGTTTCCCTCTTCTTTTGCTTCTCAGAGAATTCCATTTAAAGGGTATTTAATTGAGGACATTTTCTTTACTGCATTTTTCCTTTTCTTTTTGTAAAGGTTTAGGGCTTTTTCCTAAGTGTTTTAACTTGTAATCAAGAAATGTGTTGGGTCTGTTGCCAATTAGTGTAGCTCATGTGAAAATGGATTGAGTCTTGGGCAGGATGGCTAAGTCTTGTGAAACAACAGAGCAGTCTGTAAAAGGGCTTGGGAACAGAGGTAAGGAGAAGCAGCAACATGAGAAATTATTAATGGGAAATAACAGAGAAGAGGAATTTACAGAGACAGTATGTATTTGTAACATTAACTAAAGGTTTAGTCAGCTATGTCAGTTTATTATAAGGAAATAACAGTATTCAGATCTAAGTAGAGGAACTTTATTTTGATTACACACAAGATCCCAACTTTGCAGGCTGGTTCATGCTGTAGAATATCTCTGTGTGCTGGTTGAGGAGAGAAAGCATTCACACCCCTCAGAAGTGCTGCAAATTCCTTTGTCGGGCTGCAGCTATGCCAGAGGAGGGAAATCTTCCTCTTGTTTGAATTGTCTTCTTTATTTTTGTTCAGGAGAGGGATGCAGCTGTGCTGGTATAGGGCACTCTCCTCAAGTAGCAACAGAGGCTGTTTTGCAGAGACTTTAGGGTAGGAGAAAGATTCTCTGGCATAAACTAATAATAATAATAACAACAATAATAATGTCTAGGGAAAAATCAGACAGGAAATATGTTTTTAGACTCATATGCTGTAGATTTACAACACATTGTATAAGGGTCATTCTTTCATTTAGAGCAAAACACTGTGCCTGCAGTAAACCAGGAAGGAAGTTTGATTTGATTGTGCTGCAGAACGTCAGCAAAAGACTTTGAGCTGTCACATGTGCTGTGAGTTAAATAAATGCATGAGAACAACTGGCTGTGGGGATGCAGAAAACCTTACAGAAAGCTGTCAGTGAGCAGGACAACCAAACCAGTGTGTTCAGGACTATGTATCTATGTTTGTGCTATTGTGTGCTTTCAGTAAATCTAATTTAGTGCTGCTCACTGGGCTTTTGCTGGCAAGTTTCCCCAGCTGCCACACAGCTCACCGTGGAGCAGTGCCTCTTCCTGTCAGGCAGGTAGCCTTCCATGGCCAGCACAGCTCCTGGCTGTTTCTGGAGCTGGGATTCCAAAACTCTGCCAGGTTCTGGCTTTGCCATTCAGGGGCTTTCCCCACTTCAAGTTGTTGTGACACCCTTATGCCTCCATGGACTCCTTTATGGAGCTGTTCAGTTATTTTGCCCCTGTTTCACATGTTGGCCTGCTGGGAAGGGGGGCTTGGTAGTTATTGTTAGCAGTGGGAAAGGATTATATCTGTGAACTGAGAGTTTCACTCTAGATGAGATCAGATCCACCACATGTGAGAGACTAATACAGTCCTGGCATATCCTGCAGCACACAGTGATCTTTCTGGTTGTGAAAAGCTTTCCTGAATGTGAGCAAAGGGGATGGAGTTTCTGCCTAAAGGTAAATTTCACCTACGAGGAAGCTAAAAGAGACACACAGGGAAGGAAAGCCAGGTCAGGAGGGCAGTTCAGGGCTGTTCTGGTTCAGGGGAGCTCCTGATGTGCTCGTGGAGGACTCTCCACAGCTCAGTTTGGCTCACAGGATCCGTGTGATGGGGACAGCCCTGCCTGGAGAGAGGGATGGGCACAGGGACCCCCAGGGAAATCCAGGGAAATCCACGGCCTGCTGCGGCACCGGGCGTGGGCAGGGCAGAACCTGAAACGCTCTGTCCACCTCCCTTCACTACACTTCTGCACTTGTTCAAAGCTGCAATTGACTGTCTTTGGGGAAATATTTTCTTCATAACATTAGTGAATGATAAATTGTAAGAAAATACTGAAAGGCAGGACTCTGAGTTGCCTGAAATCAAATTTCAGGAGAAAAATTCATAAAAGAAGTTGATAAATGTGTTTTAAAGCACGGTAAGAGGGAGTGTAATTCTGATTACTCCTGTTTCATGTGCATAAACTTCATCATTGTCAGGCAGCAAAGACAAATTTTAGACTAGTTTATTTGCACCATTAAAAATATTGAGAAAAGACAGCTTTTCTTTATTAGAAGGTGAATATGTAGCTTTGTAAATATGTTTGAATTGGATTTACACTTTACATGAATTGAATTGCTTTATCACTGAAAGACTGTGAAGAAAATTTAAAAAAGCATAAAACCCTAGAATAATTCTAATTTAGGCAAAAATTAATCAGACATTAGAAGTTAAGTAGTTTCCTCACAACCAGAAGGCAACTTTAACCTTATTTTAAATAATTTTTCTAATTTTGTGTCAGTCAAATTACTTCTGTGATCTTAAAAACCCAACAAAACTATGGAGATAGGGCTATCTTATATTGTTATGATTAAACAATAATAAATACATTAAAACACATGTGATGTATTAATCTGAATAATAACATAGCTTCATTGACAGCAGCACAACTGCAGTGACCTACATAAACTGACAGGTGGACTGCAGAATCAGGTTAATTGTGCCTAATGTTGAAAATGCGTTGGATTTTATCTTCAAAAATAAAACACTTTTTTCCCAGTTAGCAAGAGCTATAGGGCATGTATAAACCTCTCAAGCCAACAAATTGCATGTTGAAAATTTACTTTAAACTCTATTACAGTTGTGAGTGGGTAATATCTGATAAACCAAACTTGTCCTGAATTAAGGTAAATATTCAGTAGTGTTTATGGGTTAGAATAAAAAAATAACATTCAGTATTAAAGCTGTAAAACAGAATCACAGAATTGTTAGGGCTGGAAGAGACCTCTGTGTCTTTTCTACAAATTCTTTTTTTTCTCTTCTAATTTTCCTTGGTTGTAACATTTCAAATGAAATTAATTTTTTTAAGGAGAGGTGACAGCATGGGATAGGGAGATCATTTTGAAAAGTAAAGTTCTATCAATATGTAGATGAAGTGTGAATGAAGAAATATATGAAATGGGAAGGGCAAAAATACATGCTGGAATTATAAATGTAGGTAGAAAGTAGCAATGAAAGTAATTAAAGTAATATTAGATACAGAAAGCAATGCAGTGGGAGGTGCAATATATTTGTTTTGTGCAGCCTTACATTTGTTACATGGTTTTGTCATCTCCCTACTGTTCTGCTGAGATCAACTCTGAAAAATTCTTGTGTCCAAAACAGTGAGAAATTGGAATTTCTTTTCTTAATTTGTATGTATATAGCAATGGGGAGGTCTAGTTTGTTTGGTTTAACCAGAGCTGGACAAAGCAGTTTATTGCACAAGGTAAAACCCAAGTTTCATTCTGCTATTTCGCGCTGTTGTGGGAAAATTGTTTTGCCAATGAATTTACACATTGCTTGTTCTTCACCTATTTAGTATTTGTTGTCTGATGCAAAATTACAAGTGAATAGAACAAGGCAGCCTATTGACTTATATTTGACAATGTTTGTAGAGCTCTGTGTTAAAACTGGGACTTCCTCTGTGTGTGACAGTTACAATCCTGTGTGATTTTAAAGGCATGAGAAATGCAGCATCAAGGTCTGTCATATTCACTGTGAGGGCCAGGTGAAAATTTGGCATCTTCTTTTTTCAGTGTTCTGCAAAAACCCTGTGTGATTTATTTTGTGGTCTGTAAATCTCTCTCTCTGGACTGCCTTATAAACTAATAGTTTGAGCAGAAATAATGTTTTGGGATCAAGAGAGGCTGTCTTTTTGTAAGGTGTTCTGTGTTCAGTTTTGAGGGTTGGTACAGAATTCGGGGTGCCTACATGTCTGTACTTGGGTACAGGTGCTCTTTTCTGTCCTCATAGTCTATGGTTACATGTGATCAACTTTCCAAGGATAGACATTTTTCCCAGGTTAAGCCTTCTGTTTGTGAAACAAGGTCTGTTGGTCACTGTCTCTTGGGTTTCCTTGAGTACCAAAATGAGTTGGCCAGCTAAGAGAATCTTTCATTTAAAATTCTGTCCTAGAATCTAGAGGGGTTACTGTGCATGTTTATTTGGTTAGTAGAATGGATACAGATTTTGTAGGAAACTCAATCTAAACCCATGTGATCAATTGGTCATTCCACTTTCTAAATGGATAAATAACTGTCTTCTTCTGGGTATTTTTGCTGCATCTGAGCTTTCAATGAAACACAGAGCAGAGAGCTTCTGTTTTCTCTCCCCTGCTGCTCTCAGGAATGGTGGCAGGAATTCTTGATGGGGATGACAAGGTCAGCGAAAACAATACAAGTAAAACGAAATCCTGTCTACCATTCATCCCAAACCAAAGAGAAATCAGTCATTTTGAGAGTAGAAGAGCTCATGAAGCCTGATTCACTGAATATTTGTGCCTCACAGTTGATGCCTCTGGTGTTTGTTGGAATGAAATAGTGTGCTCAAAACTTAGTGAGGAGATGGAAGACTTGAACAGATGCATTAAAAGACAGGCACAGACACATTTGTGCACATCCTGTGAGCATGAGTCTTGCTTACCCGAAATCAGAAATGAAATTAAACTCCAGAAGAAAAGTCAGGGGAACAAAGAAATTACTTCAATCTTTCTAGCAATATAATAGCAACATAAAAGAAATCTGTCTCCCAATCACATCCCCAGCATGGTGTAGAGGTGGTGGGAAGTTCAGCTGCCAGGATAGTACAGATACATCTCCCCTTTACCCTCCCTCTCCTCAAAGACAGCAGATAACCCTCCTGGCTTCAACACAGTTGTTTCTCGAGCTGCCAGTCCTCCCTCAGCACCAGCTGAGACATCCTTTGTCCTTCCTAAGCTGTGGTGTCTGCAGCTGGGTTTCAAGGAGTGCATAATCCTCCACTCAGGAAGAGTGGTGTGGAGAGTACTGACACAGATAACTCTCACTTTATCTCTTGGGAAGCCATCCTCTCAAACTGCTTCCTTCCTGCTCTTGGTGCCTCAGAGAGGTTTTGTGGGCCAAATGATTTTTGGCACTGAATTGTCTCCTGACAGCACTTCAGGAGTCGTCTTGAAATCCAGGCTGTGAAGTGTGAGCATGTGAGCCAGTGGTCAGAGCAGTAAAGCTGATGAAACCCCTCAAATCCTGAGTGGAGAGAGTCCCCCGGCATTGCCACATTGCTGAGGAATGAGGAACTGACATTGACTGGCCATGAGCTGAAAGGAAAAGAAAATTTAAAAGTGCAGTTGTATGAATAAACTTGTCTCTTTAGCTCTATGGTTATGGTTAAAGGCATGTAAAGACTGATTTGCTATAAAACTCAGATAAAGATTCTGCTCAAGTTCCTAATTATAGTCTAATGATAAAAATGCCATCAAATTTGGCAGTGGAGAATTATTTGTAAATAATAATTTACACTGGCTTGGTAGAGATTTTCCATTCCCTTGAGGGGAAGGAAGGGAGGAACACATGAGAATTACAAGTTGCAGCCAAGACAGGCAGGGCTACCAGTGAAGCACCACCAGGAATGATCAGTCCTTGCATGGAGCAGGAGAGGAGCTGTGTGCCCAGCATGGAGGCAGTCAGTGGTGGGCAGAGGGAATGCAGCTCCAGGTTACAGAGGTGCTGGAAGCAAGTTTTAGTGAAGAAATGATGTGGCTGCTGTTGTGGCATGAAATGGGCTGGACAGAGCCAATCACAGTTGACTTGTTCTGACTTTATTCCAGTGTAGATTTTGCCAGGAGCAGGCAGGAAAGCGGTGGGATCGTCTCAGGTACAGCTCACAGCTGGAGATCAGCTCCTCTAAAGATGCCCTATGTGAGAAGCAACTTGTGTAGGCACTTCCAAATGATTTTAAACTAAATGTCAGGTTGGTTGATCCAGTGATACTTTTATTGCTGCCTGGTGGCTCTGCCTGGGGGGATGGATAATGACATTGCCTGTTGGGATGGAACAAAGGCCTCTGGTTTGCTTTTATAAAACAGAATTTTGTTGAAGCAGTTTATTTTGGATTGCAAATATGAGCTATTAATTTCTCTCTCTTCCTCTTGTATGGGGAGAAGAGAGCTCTCAAAATATTTCCAAAGGAAATTAAATTGAAAAAATACAACTGCAAAATATTTTGCATAGATAAAACTATGCACTTGAACAAAAATGCACTTACAAGCTCCACTAGCTGGAGTGCAGTTTCATAAAGAGTAGGTTTCTAGCTGTTGAATTTACTATTGGCTTGATGATATGATTCAATTTCATTCTTTATAGCAGCACATCCAGGACTGTTTAAACATTTTCATTTTTGTTTCTGTTTATAAACTGCTCACATGTACATATTAAATATTCATGGTTAATACTTGCAGGAAAATATTGCTAGTTAAATTATTGATGTCTTAAAATAATATTTTTTCCATTTTAATGATTAAATTTTTTCAATATGTGATTTATTTTAAATGTTTTTTATACTGCTGATTTAATTCCTAATTCTTTATTCATTTTGGGCTGCAAGATTAAACTTGCCAGGAAATAGTAGATGAGATTCTGATCTCCCAAATGGATTTGTTATCTTCTAGTTTCATTATCTTCTGTGAAACTTTGTTGCCATGGCTGGCGTGAATCCTACATCCTGATTCTATCCTTCTGCTTTATGTTCCTTATATGTGAGGCTGCTGTGTGTATTTTAGGAAAGGGAGAGGTTAATGGTGAAATGCTATTGACCTTCTCCAACTAATCATATCTTAATTCCTGACAATACTTGCATCCATTTTGGATGCTGGTATTTTAAGCCTAAACTTCACTGAGCCTCTTTCAAGGTTATGGATGTATTCAGCTCAGTGTTTCCACAGCAAGTGTGAAAGTGTCAGTTTGGAAACAGCTTAGGATCAGCCTCTGCAACCCCTAGGCCCAGAAAGCAGTATTTTACCCTGAGATTTCTCCCATTTTATTTCAATAATAGTAATAAAATTGCCACCACACTACAATAAAACAAAATATGTTTGAAATTGAAACAAGAAGGACAGAACACTTCAGGTATTTGAAGGCTTTAAACATTCAAATTTAGACTTCACAAAACACAAAAACTGCTGTGTAAAGTAGGCCTTGTTCCTACTAAAAGCAACAACATAAACCAGACATAAAATCCAGAATAACACTCTCAAAAACCTGCTGTTATTTGCATTCACTTTCAGCTCTTCCCAGCAGTCCTGCTTAGCTAATCTGGTGGCATCACTTGTGACACTTATCCACAGGGCATAAAATAGCAGTTTGCCACCCACCTTGAGCAGGTTGTTTTTGAAATGTTTGAAGGCAAAACAAAAAAGTACCCTGCCATTAGAGGCAAGTTGGAATTTTGTATCCACTCTTTTTTTGACAGTTACAGTTGAAGCTGTCACTTTTTATTTTTTTTTTTTCTCAGAGCCTTTAAGTGGATCTTTTTACATGTGAACATGAATACATTAAAGTGGAAAAAATCCCTGCAGCTTTACTGGGTGCTAGTTGACACATGGAGACCTCGGTATTCAATGCACACACAGAACACATGTGATTAAAATTGCAATTATAGCCCTGTGTTAAGCATTTGAAAGCATAAATTAAAGGGGATTGGTAATCTTTTATATTCCTAGCATTTCCCATTTCCACACATTCCAGCCCGGGATCTATGCAATCTTTAATTGGAGCACTGAAGGAATTGAGGCAGCAAATATGTACAGCTGTTCTTGTGATGAAAAGCACAAAATGTTTTCACTCATATTACCCAAAATGAATGGTCTCCAACCCAGATTCTTTTTTTTCCCCTTCTTTCCCCCAAATGTCCTTTTGTAAGTCCAAGTGGCTAAAAAACTTCTCATATAAGAAGAAGCTGAGATAGCTGGCATGGGTTAGCCAGGAAAAGTGAAGGCTCAGGATGGAATCTCATAATTTTTTAGAGATATCTGATGGAAAGATGTGTGGAAGATGGAGCTAAACTGCTCAGTGGTACACGAGGACAAGGTCAGAGTCAATGGGCACAAACAGAAGTACAGTAAACTCTGTCTGAAAATAAAACAGCCATTTTTTTTGCTGGAATGGTGATTGAACATGAGACCCATTGCCCTGAGATGCTGTGGAGACTCCATTTAGGGAGATATTCAAAACATAGCTGAGGAACTTGCTGCAGTTGACCCTGTTTGAGCTATAGAGTGTTACAAGATGGTTTCTGGAAGTCCCTTCCCAACCCCACTACTCTGTGATTCTGGGAAATGTGGACAGGGTGCCCAGGTTTTGTAGCTAGCTTTGAAAACTGTCAGCATGGTTTCTTATACATTGGACTGGAAAGTATTTCCTGGGCCGTGAGATTGATGAAGCTTGCCACTAATACAGAGTTTGTATCAGGAAATTCTATTTCTAAAGTTGTCTCGTGTCCTCCACTTGATAGAACATTCCTTCATAAACGTGGAGGCCACATAGATGACGTGTTCACTCGAGGGAGCTCTTGCTGTGTTTGTTTTCTGCTGAAGTTCCACATGTGTGAGCCATGGAGTGGTGTTCTCCTCCTGGGCTGTGGGTGAGCAGCAAAGGGTGGGCTGGCTGCTTCTCTTGTGCTGGCTGCTGTAAACTGGATCAAGGGGACTCTAAGGAGGGAAAAGGACTTTGTTTTTGCTAGGAACTACCGAGCGGTGAGGAAGACCAACAGGGAGAGCAGGGCTTGGCAAGGAGCAGCATTGAGATAGTCCCACAGTTCTGAGGGTCTTGGATTCTGAGGATTTTTGTGTGGGTTGTGAAGAGTCTTTTGTCACCTTAGATCTCTCTGCAGTAGAAAATTAGTCAATAGAAATGGAAATATCAGTCCAGAAGTAGAGCCTTTTCAAACATTTCTATTTTCTCTAGAAAGTTTGTTCTAACTATTGTAGAATAAAGTTTCACTTTCAAAACTCAGAAGTAGTTCTGTAACTTTAATAAAAAGGTGGATAGCATTTGACACAGGCAGCATAAAAGTCTTGAGGTTTTTTTGAACCACAGAGTCTTGCCTAAGTTCACATCTTAGCCCACATCAATGCATAGTGCAAGTGATTCTTGATTCTTACTGTTCTCTTCTCCTTTTATCTTCTCATGTAACCAAATAAGCCAGACTTCAGTCTCCTTTTGTTGTGCCCCTTTCTGGGCAGGATGTGGAATGCAGTGTGCATGGTACATATATATAACTGCCATAAAATACATAGAGAGCACACAGAGCAAGATTTGTGGTTTTTTAAAACCTGTCTGAAATGATGCATGCCAATACCCAAAGAGCAACTTCAGCAATCAAAAAGTGCTTAAACCTTCACCTTGATTTTAGGTGAAGACCATCTTTTAACTCTTGTTTTTACTGATTGTGTTCAATCAAAACATATAAATGTTCCTTTGCTGGAGTGCTGCTTTAGCAAGGAAAGCTGCTCTCCTTGGCTGTCACTGTGAGCTGGTGCTAATGGGCTTGTTGCATTGGGGTGGGATTGCCCAGTGAGCACAGCCCTGGGCTCACCTTGTCCTGAGCTCAGTGACCCTTCCATGTCCTTTACAAGCTCTGTCTGGTATTACAGTGGCTTTCAGGAAACAACTGTGCCCTTCATTTTATGCATTTCTACTTATTCAGCAACTGTGGTGCAGAACTTTCCAATTTTCTATATCCAATTAAGTTCTGATACTGTGTTCATTTTACTTAGTCTAGGGTAATAACTTTGCAATACTGTGCATATGAATACAGCATTATTTGGATACAAAGGTAATTGAAAAGTGTTTTTCATGAAAATACCATGCTTTCTAATTTCCTTTTGCTATTGTGAAATCTCTTAAATACAGTGGAGAGGGAATTCCTCACTCTTGTCTGGTCATTACAACCTGAGGTCTGAAAGCTACTCTGTGAAGACTGCAGGACTGTCCAATAATTAAATGGCAAGAGTTCAGCTCTCCATGAAATATAATTTTGTTATCTTACATACAATGGACTATTGAATTTTTATGGAAGCATTTAAGAGATTTCCTAATAAACTTTGCAACACCTGCTCTATTGCTGAGTTTATGATTCTTCATTTTGCACAGTCAAATTTTTAATTCATCCTTGCAGAAGTAATTTTTGAGCACATGTGCAATGGTGCTATTTACTCCGGTTTTTAATTATTTTCCTTTTTCTTTTTTTCTCTACTCTCAACATTTATCTCCTTACCATCATACACAGTTAAATTTGCTTTTTTGGACTATACTACACAAGCCCAAAATAGACCAGTTTAGAAATAATTTCCTGCATGCCAGTCTCATAGTTTAGCTATAAAGTTGAATGACTTTACAGTTTGTGTCAGGGCTTTACGTCAAGAAATCTCTTTTAAACTAGGATATAATTGTGTAAAGGAATTAAATTTACTCATATGAAAGAGATATGCTAAAATGTCTTCACTATTAATTTTGCAAAGTAAAAGGTTTTAATGGGAAGGAGCCACAAGAGCTTGTGCAGATTTGGAAGACAGCAAAAATAAATATGCATCTATTTTGTGTACACTTGGAGTAATAAATACTTCTCATTTCTTCTAGCAGGTTTTTTCAGGAGATACAGCTATAGAATCTTTAGCAAACTTCATCCTGCAGAAGGAAAGTGTGGTTAGTGAATAGCAACATGCTGTGTGTGGGGAAAGAGAAGGTGGCTATTCTTGGAAAGAGATTTTATGTGACTCTTCCCCCTGTCACTTTCCCATGATTATTTAGCATACAAGCAAAGGCTAAGTTTGGTTGCAACAGTTTTGTACAGCATTAATTGTTATCCGTAAATTTCCAGATTTAAAACAGTACATCTGCTCAAAAAGTCATCCCTGAGATGTATTGTAATCACAGATAACTGCTCCTTGAGTTATAAAGAAATAACTGAGGGTCTGTTTCTTTCTGGAGCAGGATGAGAAATGACATTCCTGGGTGGGGTAAAACACACCCAGTGTGTGCTGGGTTTGGAATGAATCAATAGGAAGAACTGGGAAGTGCTTTGCAATGTGGATGGGATCAGGGAGTATCCATGAGAATTGTGTAGCTGGGCCTGGAAACAAAGACCAAGCAGATGGTGATGAACTTGTGTTGCCTGGGACTAGTTAAGAGTTTCCATGCTGTCTTGGATGGGGGGAGCTTCCTGGTTCAATGTGTGGATGTAGGTTTTGCTTTGCTGTTCTATATTATTTGCTTTAAACACTGTATTTCATTCCTTTTTAGAATGCTGGTTTGTGGCACTTCAAACATTTGAACATTTATAGCTCTCACAGGGTGGATTTCTAAATTAATTTTGAAGTGTTGTAGAAATTGTAGAGGAACTGCATTGCTGAAGCTGGACATGGTTTGGTTGTGCCAAAACTTTGGAGTTTCCTCTTTGGTAGGTTATCTGAGAAGGGAGTTTTCAAAAGAAACTCTCCCAAATGTAGGATAGAGTGTTAGAGCAACTGGGGATCTGTGATGTTTACAGTCCCAGCAAGAATGTTCTTCCATGATAGAAGCAGAGTCACCAAGAAATGGATTCCATCTATTCCTCCAACAATCTGCAACTAAATTAGTGGTGTCTCATTACAAAAATGTCATACTAAAAAGTTATCATCACAATATTCATCAAATTACATCAAGTAATTTTGTTACACTGGAGTTTATCTCTGGATGACTAAGATAGAATGAAACAAATATTATCCAAGTGATAAACACTTCAGAGCTTCCTTATCACAGTGTTCTCAAACTCAGTAATGTACAATTTGTCTTAGGAATGACAAACTCTCCTAATAACCAACACTGTAGTTTACTAGTTTTGTCTTTCTGGAGGTAAGAAAACATTCACCCGATTGCCAGCTTTAATTACTGGGAATTGAGCAATCATTACAGCTGGCACTCAGGAAAAGACCAGGCTGGGTCACTGTGTGCTAAATTAAAATGTATAGCTAACTGTGTGTATTCTTGTTAAGAGCTTAGCTTCTGCCATATTGAGACTGTTTTTGGGAAATTGTTTCTGGGTTTTAAATGTGTAGTTCAGACAGTTTGAGAATCCATGTGTGTGCCTACTGAGGCTGTCAAAACCAATTTTCATGGAACCATAAAATGGTTTGAGTAGGAAGGCACCTTAAAGCTCCTCTTGTTCCAATCCCCTGACATGGCCAGGGACATTTTCCACTGAACTAAGTTCCTCCAAGCCATGTCCAACCTGGTGCTGAACATTTCCAGGCATGGGGCAGCCACAACTTTTGTGGACAAGCTGTGCCAGGGCCTTACCACCCTTATAGTGAAGAATTTCTTCCTTATATCTAATTGAAATCTACTCTTTTGGTTTGAAGCCATTTCCCCTTGTCCTATTACTACATGCCTTTGTGAAAAGTCCCTTTCCAGCTCCCCTGTAGAACTCTTTGGGTACAGGAAACAAAAACTTTTCAAATGTCAGTTGAAAAGTCAGTGTAAACAAAGCTCTCCCTTCCACAGTACCATGATGGTAATGAAGGAACTGTTTAGGAAAAGGCCAACACAGGATGACGATCAAAGTTCTGCATGACATGTTTATCAAATAAGTGATATTTTATTAACATTTCTCAAGTTCAGCTGGTTATTTCCATGCTATTTTGTTTCATTTTGTGTCCTGAGATTTTGATTGCTTTTCAGAATAACTCTTGTACCTCAGGAATCAACACATCCTGAGTCTCGGTTTAAGAGAACAATTTCTTGCAACGTGTTTTCATGTAATAGCTGCAGTTTGGCTAGTGGTTATTTCTACACAATTTCAGTAGTTCAAGGATATCAGAACTTCCTGCCAATGCTTTCTTTCTTGGATGATCTGTCAGTTTGGTTCTTGTCCCACAGACACAGCCATAGTTTGGCAGGAAAGCCTAACACCAGAAATGCTTTAAAATGGGAAATGGTGTGCAAGAAGAGGGGCAGCTGCTTGAGCAGTTATAAAGGAGTTGAAATGCACTGTTTGACCTAAAGGCTTGCAAAAATTGTAAGGGTTGCAAATTAAAAGTAGCCTTTATTTTCAAAATGGTCTAGATTCCTGTTGACTTTCCCATCCATGTTTTGAATTTAGAACTCCAAGTTTTTTTTATTGTTCCCCATTAGGGAAGTGTTCTGTTTTCAAGCAATAACTTTAATGTTTGAAGAAACAAAACTATGAAACAAATGACACAGAGAAAGGTGTCTAGGCTGTGGGTCATATGAAGTATCTACATGTAGCTTTCCCTCAGAAAAAAAGTGCATGAAAATACATCTATTTATCTTCACAATGAAACTGAGTGCACTCAGCCCACAGGCAGCTGAATCCAAACCCACCTGAGCTCAGGCATATGACAAGTACCACCAAAAGATTATTGAAGCCCAGATCATTACTCCTTGTACATAGTTCTATAAAGAAATGCAAAAATTCTGCAGAGATAATGGGAAAAGCATCTTATTCTCAATTTTGACAAAATATTTATTCATGTAATAAATTATGTGCAAAATGTTGTCTTTTGCAGGAAGTGGAAAATGTTGAGTAGATTTAATTTTGCTGCAACTATTTCATGCATTAATTGCTCCACATAAATTTCCTACCTTTAAATGTCAGAATTACTTAAGAAAGCATTAGGAAGACCAATGTAATTTAAGGTGATTACCTTTTTGAACTGTGAAAAGATAATTAACCCCAGGAAGAAGCAATTTTTTTGTTGCTTATGTGTACAAATCCTGGTTAGCTGTGTTATAACTTTTTATAATTCATTCTTGTACTGCTGTGTTTATAGAAATATATTGATTTGTAGGATTTGTTTTACTGTGTTGGATGGAAGTGTAATGAAAGAGCAGTTTTAGGCATGATTCAAAGCCTCCTAAAATCAATATGGATCTTCCTATTGACTTCAGGAGGTTTTAAAAAATGAGGTAATACAAAAATTTCAGATTTGTTTCAGATTGTATTCATAGACTTTCAGCATGTTCCCTGGTAATCCATTATTTTCAAAATTGCTAAAGTTACTCTTCTGCTGGAAGTGACCAGTTGCAAAACTCCTTTGTTAATTTTTAAGGTTAGATTAGGCTCCCCAAAGTGTGTGAAAACACTGCTTGAAAGCATTTCTCATTTTGAATCCGTAGAGCTAAGAGCAGGATTTATAGATGTGACTGTAAAGGGAAAAGAGAGTTGGCTTCTTGACTGAAACAGTGGGATGAAGAGCAAAGAAATTTCTCCCCATTCCTGAATGAAAATGTAAACTGTTGTTTTGTTAGACAACTGGTCTATCTGGTTTATCTTTGATGACTCAGAAAAGCATCAGAAAAAAATCTGTGTAATGGACAAGCATTGAATAACATCCTTTCCAACCCAAGGCATTTAGTGTCAGGCATTCACCTTTTGGTGTGAAGGCTGATGTGGCAGCCTTATAAATTATTTTAGATAGTCTAATCACAGACATCTTTTAATGCTGGCTGCTTTCCTGTGTGTGATGGCTTGTATTAAGGAATACAACCAATTTACATACAGCTTGAATACATGGCTAGGAAGGAATGGAGGAGGTGAATAGAAAACTCTCTTTGCTGCAATAAGATTTTCAGCTTCTGGTGTGAAGCTGAATAATTATGACCTAATTAACTGAAAAGGATATGACTGCTCCTTTTTTTTTCTTTTTTTTTTTTTTTCTTCTGTGTATTAATAGGTGCTTGTCTGAGCCCTGATTTAAAAAGACTGAATGGGATCATGGGAGCCTCTGTGTGCCTTTGATCAGCCTGCAGTTGGCCTCTGGAAATGGGAGTGCAGAGAATGAAAAATCAGAGCACCTCTGGAATCCTTCCCCCTCTCAAGGACAAGTTCTCTTTCTTCTAAGTCTCCTTTACTCTTACTTCTCATCTTTGATAACACTTAATCTTGGCAGAACACACATATTGCTGAAAACGTGTTTCTGGCATGAAATTAACAGTAGAATTTAACTTAACAAACACCTCCCAGTCTGAGTCACTGAATTCAGGAGATATTTACAGTGTTGGTGGCAGACCCAGTCTGCTGCACCAGGTTAATGGATATTGCATGGGTTGGGGCCTAAATCTGTGAGAAGTTTATGCCTAATGTTTCATTAAGTTGATTTATTGTATTTGTTAAGCATAGGTAATGATTTAATGCCTATTTTTTGAAGACTTCATTTCCTCACAGAGAGTACTGAGAATTTAGTTATTTCTCTGAAGTGTCTTTAAAAAATATGAAACAGTGATTTGTAAAAAAACCTAACATTAATGACTCTAAATTTTTTTTATTTCACCTGATTACTGAAATTTATCATTAATTTAATGTTTCCCTTGTCATCACTAAAGAATCATAGAGTGTGGATGCAAAAAAGTAAAGAAAAAATCATTTGGCAGTCAGTGGCATAGTGAGGTTTGTTGAACAAAAATTTGGAATTTAAATAATAGAGCATATAACATATTGCCTCCACAGCAGTCTTCTTGTAAACAAGCAACCTCTTGTATGATTTCCCATTTTTAGTGCAGTATCTGTACTCCTTTCATCACTGAGTTCTCCCAGACTTTGGGTTCAGTTCATTTAATAGTGATCACCATGTGTTCGTATCAGTCAAGCTCAAAGAAATCATGAATGAATTTTTGTTATGCACAATCATTCATTTTAATTCCTGCACAAGGGTGACATCTGCTCTTGATCCTTGTACTTTTACCTCTAATGAGAATAATCACAAATTCCTGACAAGTCATTCTTATTTACAGGTAATTTAGATTTGTGAAAATTGTTAACAGTCTTTCAGTTTCTGAATGCAGAGAGCCAAATTCTGACTTCGTGTGGCTTGCTCCTACTTTGCATTGTATCTGTGAGGGAAAGTTGTGATAAAATTAACTCCCAAATTAGTTTCCAGTAAAGAAAGAGTCAGATTGCTGTCAATTGCTGCTATATAAGACACGAAGGGCATTCTATGAGTGGCATGGCTAGAAGATGGAGATCTTAATGAAAATATGATGGGGCAAAAAACCAAATTCCTAAATTTATAAATGCAATCCTACCAAAATTATAAAACCAAATTCCTGTGGCTTGGAAGAGCAGGAAGGAATTGTGTAGAATTTACTCTGTTGGAAGCTCATGAATGGTTGAAGCTCTTCTACCAGAAGTGGCTTTTAGCAGAGACTTTTTTCTATGGTAAAAGTAGTTGGAATAGAAACTCCAATCAAGGGGCTGGAAAGAAAACTAAAATGTTCCCACCTCCCACTCCTGGAGTCAGGTTTCCTTGATCTTTACAGCTGTGTCACATCTCACTTGAGGTAGCAGCACAGGATAGGATAGAGAAGGATATTTAGTCTGGATTAGTCTGATCTAGAGGCTGAGGCATGTGCAACCACCAAGAATTGTTTTCAACTCCCAGAAGAGTGTTTCACCTTCCATTCTCTCTTCCCCTGGTGCTGGTGTGTCTGGGCACTGATTACACAGGGTAAAACTGTGGAACTGTTGAATGAAACTCATGCAAAGTGTGTGTGTTTGTTGGGTGGGACTGGGATTGTTGCCTTTTCATTTCCCCAGGTCTCCCAGGCTCTCTGCAGTTGCCCAATGTGAATGTGATTGCCCAAACATCTTCCATGAGAAGCTTGTCATCACTTTCATTTAATGGAAAGAAATAGTTCTCTTCTCTGGTGCAAATATTGACAAAGTACTTTTTTATTCCTTTTTTTGGCATCACCTGCAGAAATAAAGCCAACTTTCATTTGCATTTAGGATCTATTTTTCATTTCCCCCCTTTTCTCACAAGTCAGTAAGGAATGTGCTATAGATGTTTCCCATCCTCAGAAACATTAACCTGCAGGTTCAGATCATTCCTGACATTTCCTGAAAGGAAGGCTCTTGGTTGTGCTTCAGTGAGGCAAGTGGTCAAGACACAACCTTTCCTGTATGAACAAGGCCATTCTAAACCTCTTCAAACAAGATCTGTAGTTTTCACTATGACCAATATCAAGGCTGGAAATATTCTGTTTTAAACTGACTACAAAAGTGAAGTAATTTCTGTTGAATGAAAAGTCTTTTTCCCTTATAGAATACCTGAGATTACATCATTTTATTGGTTGGACTGAAGCCATGTATTTCTGTGAATTTTTGTATCAGAAGGACCATGAGTACTGTGTGACACTGAACTCTTGGATACTTCTCTCTCACAACTTGAGTTTTGTCAGATTCTCCTGAGCATCTAGTGAATCCCCAGTCAGCAGGTCATATATGGGTTTAAAAGCAGAGCCTCACAGTGCTCCTGTCCTGGTGGTTTGCCCTTCATGCTAGAGATCCTCCCATTTAAATAACCCAGATGAAAAGAATTCAGACCAGCAACCATCTAGCATTTATGTAATTAAATGCCCAAGTTCATAAAGCAGGCTTTGGGTGTTTAAGTGGTTTATTTTTCACTAATCTACTTATGAATAAGAGACAGTTTTTGCCTTTTGCTTGTCAGTTACAGCTCTACCCCTCTCACCCTTTGTGGTACTGCTGCTATGAGACAGCAGCAACTGCTGGTATGATTAAAACTTGAGTATTAATTCAATTTTTAATCTTCTTTCTTTGCATGGTTGGTTACATAAAGCTAGCAACTCACTGGAAAATTATTTTGTGTAATGTTACAACATCATAGTGCCCTGACTATAAGATTCATATGTTCTCAGGAAAAAGCTGGACCTGTTTAAGTCCATGAGATTCCTATTAATTTGAAGGAGACCAGAAAGTCCCACTCATTTTTCTTCCAGGCTCTCCTAAGACCTTGTATGTTATTTTGCAAGTGACACTGCCTGCCATTTCTCCATCTATAAAAAGGAAGAAAGTGCTACTGACCTTGTTTAACTACTAAGAGAAATTTATGTACAAAAAATGGGGCAGGTCAACCTGATTGCACTTGCTCCTTTTAAAATATATTAGATATTTTTTCCAATCAAAGGATGAAGTGTGTGTGTTTGAATTCCTTATGTAGTCTGTCTATAAATGTTGTATCCACTCCTTTACTCCAAGCTGTGTATCTGTGGTTTCTCACACAAACATTTTTTTCCAGTGTTCTGTGACATTCTTAATTATCTTTAGGTAAAGTGTTATGAATTCCTCTTGCTTGAAACAACCCGACCATGGTGACACAGCAGCTTTTACATCAAGAATTAGAGTAGTTTTTACCTGCACCCACTCTGGTAGTTAAATTCAAACCTCTTTGAATCTGCTCTGATCTGCAGGAATTTCCATGTCTGATGTCTAAGCAAACAGTAGGAGCCATTATTGGCATGACAGGGTCTACTAGTGTTGCCAGAAAAGGAAAAGTTCAATTCTTGCTTCAGAAGCAGAAGTGCTGAGTGATGGGCAGAAGCAGTTTCTTAACTACCATTCCTTCATTGATTAATACCACAATGGAAGAACATGGAATTAAACATTCATTCCACAATTTGTTCCTAACTATGCATGTAAATGTTGATCCTGATTGTTTTAGCTCCTATTTCCATTTTCTGTGTTGTTCTAACACATTTACATAAATGGTACTGTCTATCTGCTATTAGCAATGGTTCTTCTGAGTGCTTGGGAATGTAAAAGTACATAAATATTTGGAGAGCAGAAGGAAATATGAAATATTTGATGACTCAAAGCTCTCACCATGATTTGCTGGTTGAAGGCCCTGCCATACCATGTTATCAGTGTCTGATACTTCAGATTGTATTCAGCTTGTTGACTGATGCACTAAGTGATAATGATGGTTTGCAGAGAAATTTCTGACTCCATCATAATGATTGTCTGATGGACACTTCTTTGATAAATTGTCTGATATTAACCAGTAGTGTGAGTTTTGTCAAAGCTGACAGCAGGAATAACTGATATTGACATTTCTGAATGAGTTATTTGATAACTATAGCTCTTTCTTCAATCTGTCCAAAGTTCCCAACTTTCATATTCATGTGTTTATATATATAAATATTTACTTTTCAAAAATCATTGGAAACTTCTTTGTGAGTATTATTTGACTTCTGTACTTTGTGATACAGGCAACAAATTTTGCTTGCAGTCTACCTCTTTGCTAAGACTGTCCTGGTAAAATGCAGCGAAGAGATTTGTATGTTATGGTCCCCAACAAATAATTATTAGCTGGTAGGAACTGAAAAAAATTATTGAATGCCATCTGTGGGCCCTTTTCAACTGATTCCTTTTTTTTTTTTGTTCAACTGGATTTGAACATTCATTCTCCATCTTGGTACTTGGTACACTTAGTGTTCTAAGTGTGCACTGCTTTTCATTTATTAAATTACCCTTATTTACTGAAGCTACTTTTGCCTGTAGTCTCATGTTTTCCACCTTTCTGAGCAGATGCTCTATAGAAAGAGTGAAGTAGTCCTTTAAACTGGAGATTTTTTTTCCCCTAGGATGGCTTAGGCAAAAAGGACTGACTTTTACAAGAAAAGGGGGAAAAATAAAGTGAACTTGGGTTCTGTCATTAGAAAAGAATGTCTCACCTGAACCCTGTGGTGTGAAAACAGAAGGCATCTCATTGTGCCTCCTACTTGTTCACTGGTGCAGGGCTGGATGCTTACTGTGAACAAATTAGTTTAATTAATTACAAGCATCAGAGTCTGACCAGAGCAAATGCCAGAGGCTGGAATTCATCTTGGTTGGAGAGGAAATGGCCTCTAATCCAGTGTTTTCCTGCTGACTGGAGCCAGCCACGAGGCATTTGTCTTGCAGAAACTGTGTGAAAAGTGTCTGACAGCTGCAGCTCCATCATCCTGTAGGACTGCTGAGCTCTCCATATTTCCTGGGTATCTCATGCAGTTGGTGAAGGCTGGCAGGGAAAATGAGAGCCCATCTCTTCTGCTTAGTTGGGTTTTTGTGGCTGAAGTGTTCAGTGGTCTTCAGTGGGATTTGTGAGTGATTGCTCTCTGCTCACAGAACAAAGATCTCTGGTGGGTTTGATTTCAATGCCTTTCATCTGTTGTATATCTTTGGTTTCCAGTTAATTCAATCTGAAAACACCTGAGACAATTTTAACTAATAGATTGCAATGGAAAACTGAGAAACCTACACGTTTTTACAAACATTAGATCCAAGGAACTGAGAACTTTAGGATCAACTTCATTGTCTGTCACCTATAAATGCCACTATTATGGGTTCTTCCTTTATTTTTTGAATGTATCTATCACGTTTATTTGATAATGAATTATAAACCCTGCAATTTTACAAAGAAAGCAGAGGCAAAGTAGTCATTAGGCAAAAAATTCCTGTGTTGAGCAGCACTTCACATTAGTACTTTCTAAGTCAGAGGGAAACCACTTTGTAGTGGCTTGTTTGTTATGCTCTGCTCTGTGAGTCGAGTTGTAATCATAGTACAAGTTAAAAGTAAAGACAGATTGTGTAAGACAGATGCTGGCTACACCTGTAATTTTGAAAGAAGATAACATTTATCATGGCATTAATTTTGTAAATTTGAAGAAGTGGGTTTGTGAAGAAAACAGAAGGATAATTATTGCTGTGGAAGAAGGAGGCTTGGGAAGCATTGCTATTCTTACTCAAATATTTTTTGTTTTTGTTGATTTAGAAGAGCACAAAAATATTTGTTTGGTTTCTTATACAGATTTTTTTCTCTGCCTTGATGCTTTTGTAGGTCTAGCTTACAGGAATTGGACTCTTAAATGCCATTAGCTTTGAGTAAAGTGTTTGGCCCCTTCATCCCAAGGAGGATTGTAAAAGTATAGAGAGAGATAACAGTGCTCTTCTCAATACCACTGATGGAGAAAAATCTCCAGGAGATGGCCAGTAGAAATGAGCACCATGTAGAGCAGTTCATGAGAAGAAAGGAAGGGGTTCTTTATCACAATCTGCTGGTGTAACCTCCTCCCTGCTGGAAGGAAAACCTGTGGAACCTGCTCCTGTACTGCTGGGAAATACCTCCAAGATTATTGCTAAAGGACACAGACAAACCAGGAACTAGAAACACAGTTCTTGGGAGAACCACACAAATACAAATTTTAATTTTATAAACATAAATACTTACAGAAAACTTTCCCATGCACTTATTGTGTTATGTTTCCATGAGGCAGCCCAGATAAACTGCTGAATTGCACTGGCTGCTGAAAATATTTTTGGCAAAAGCAGCTCAGGGATATATTTACTATTTCACTGTCAGTATAAACATTTATAAAAGTATGTTTTTCTGTATTCTCATATCATATTGGCTTCAATACTTCATATTTTACTAAAAAAGCCCCAGCATGGTCAAAAAAGCTGTATTTATGCCTGTAACAATTGTACACGGATGTATTTATATGTGATCTCTCCTGAGCACTGAATCTGAGCAAACATAGACAGGAAGCTCAGCACCTTCTTATATTTTCTGAAGGATTCACAAACCCTTGCATCAGTTTTGTTGCTTGTCTGTATATTTTAATTCCCACCACTGTTGCTCCTTCCCTGTGGATTCACAGCTGGTATAAATTAGTGGTGCATTATTGTTTTCAAAGGTTATCCCAAGTAGCTTCTGCTTGTGATCTGTCCCCTGATGTTCTCTTTGTTTGGATGCTTTTAGTTCTGCTGGCCAAGATTTGATGGAATTTGAGTGCTGTGCAGTTATTGTATGCCATTTATTATCATGTAATCTGACAAGCTGAATGTTTGACACACCAGCTTAAAAAAGGGAACACAGGAAAATTATGGGGGGAAAGGAAAATGTTCTGTTAATCATTAAAATACATTGATAGTCTCAAATGTTATAAAATCTCATTTTTATAGTTAAAACTGGGATTTTAAAAGAAATTGTTGAAGATGAATAGTTTTGATATGGAGTGGTTTCAGCCCTCCTAGCTATAGACCAGGATTCTGTCATTTAACTTATGTTCGATATTTAAATATTACAGCAACATAAGTGAAGATTTTCAGAAAACCTTGCTGTTCATCCTTTCTCTTTTAGTGGATCCTCCATGCAGTTGTTTCCTATTTCATAAAGATTTTGATTGAGTTTGATTTACTCTTTTCTATCCTCAGTACAGTGAGGATGCTGCTTTCTGTGTGGCCAAAGAAAAGAAACCTCCAACATTTGATAAGACTGAACATCCCCATGTACAATATGATGTGTAATTAAGGGGACAAAAGAAAGAGACACTTAAAATTAGCTTAGGTGAATACAATGTCAATTAAATGAGTGAGAAACATATCATTAAGAAACAAAAATCCCCACAAACTAGAAATGTTTCTCAGTGGACTTCTGGTCTCCAAGATTTTAATGTGGCAGAGATGGGATCAAATTTTCTTCCTACCTTATCTGTGTATTTACACATCTGCTTCTCTGAGTGACAACTAGAGCAACTCCTTGATTGTCCTGATTTTTTCTACTCATATAGAGGAAATTGCTTGCAGTTGCAGGACTGATTGGCTGTCTCATTGCAGCACTGAACATATTTTTTGCTATTTTCTGGGCCAGAAACTGGGCACTAGAGTTCAATACAGGAAATCATTTAACTACTGGAGAAACTAGTTGTAAGATTCCTAGTAACACAGAAAAATGACACATAATTTCAGACAAGTGGTTTTCAGTATCTGGTTTATAACCACAGTGGTCCATAAGCTATTCCTGAGACAAACAAATGTGTTGCTGCTTGAAGGGAATTTTGTGCACAGCTCAAGGAAGTTGTAAGACTTCTGTGTAGTTGTAGGGCTCTGTGTCAGCTGTGTCTGCTCTCGCTGGTCTCAGAATGGCAGATGTATGCAGGTCTAGTAAAACACCAATTTTTGGCTTCTTGTCAGCAGTGGCACTGTGTACCAGAAAAATAACTGCAGTTAGGAGAAGTTTTTATAACTGAAAGTCATCTTCTGTTCTACTTTCTTTACTCAGAATTTGAGTTTTAGGGATTTAGTGGCTAAAATTTCAGAAAGCAGAGTGGCTTACAGCTACAGGACAAGGGCTGACAGCAAAGTTGACATGAAAATCAGGGACTTAAAATCAGAGAATTCAGTGTTACAGTTCTATTATTGTTTTTCACACAAGTGTTTGGCAGCAGAGGTTTTACCTGCGTTCACATTTTATGACACAGAAATATTCCATGGGGCAGCAGTTTTGGAGGACAAGGAGCCTGTCAGTAGTATGAAGTAAACCCTGGGGTATCAAATATTTGGCAGTTAAATAGCTGAGAAATTCATCTCTTAGCAACTCCTTTTCTCTCTTTGCTGTCAATCTCATGTCAAAGTGCTGGGAGCTTAAAGGTTTTGGTGTTTAAGTTTATTCTGCACCCTTTTCTCAACAAAGGATCTTGTGAAATAGGGGAAGGGAGATATCCTGCTGTGTATGAAAACAATGCTGAATTGCTTAATGTGTGAATCACAATAAGCTGGTGGTTTTATGGGGTCTTACTTCAGGGATCAAGTTGGGAATCCTGTTGAGTATGGAATATGTCTCAGGAATGCCCCTTTTGGTCTCACTCCTATAGCAATGGGGCGAAAGATTGTACCTTTGCAGCATAAGAGCATTTTCCTTTTTCTTCTCTTTCTGATTTGATTCTAGAGGAATGCAGCCATCCTGACCAGAGAGTAAATTTGGGCTAACTACAGTGAGTGCATTTCAGCTACTCCAGATTCACAATAGCATGAGAAGAGTCTGTTCTATGCTGTCTACCCATGAGCGTGGAATACTTTTCAATGAACAGAAAATTAGCCAGATGGGAAAGTGAGAATATTAGAGTTGTGATGTAGGTGTAACATTTCAGGACTGTTGGGAATGGCATTTTACAACTGTAGGTGGGCTGATGGGATACATACATTGGAAAAGCAGGATATGTTCCACTGTTGTGTGAAATCCTTGATGGCTGCATTGGAAAAACAAACAAAACCAAAAACATCAAAGAGGAGAGTGAAAGAAATAAAAACTCTTTTCCAGGAGATGGTAATTCTTCTGTCTGTGTCTAGCACTGTTCTTGTGGCAGATTGCCCTCAGCCACTGCTTTTGGCTCTAAAAGCTGGAGTGACAAGACCCATCTGTAGAGAAGACACACTGTCTTCTCTGGAACTTCATGGGGCAGAAGTGGAAGAAAGACAAAATCAGAGGATGGATTTGGTTGGAAAGGAATTTAAAGTTAATTGAGTTCCAGCCCCCTGCCATGGGCAGAGACACCTCCAGTGACCAGGTTGCTCAGAGCCTCATCCCATCTGGCCTTGGGTGCTGTGCTGGGACCCCAGAGCTGGGGGTGAACCTTCTCTCTACACTTGCTATTTCACTCATGACCTATTAGAAAAATTGATAATAATGATTTCTTTTGTTGCCTTCCCTTCTTTCCAGTTTAAGATTAAATATTTCTTTTTTTTTTTTCCCAGTGACTAAAATTGTACAATTTTTTGCAGTTGTAGGAGGTGTCAGGTAATTCATGTCAAGAAACTATTGTACAGGTGATGAGGGCTTGACAGGGTAGGCTTCCCATAGGATATTCTCATGTCTTTTCTGTATATGCAGTGTCTTTGAGAAGAAGGAAGAAAGAAAAACGACCCCTTTGAAGCACTAAAATTTTTTGAAAGTTGATGTTTCACATGAAGAATCTGAATTACTTCCAGGATTTTCTTGAGGTTTTCTGAGGTGTGTGTTTCATAGCATTTTCATTAGAAAATGAAGCTACTTTTTCTAAGTTTTCTAGGTGATTCTTTAATTTCTGACTTGAAGTTTTGGCACAGCAGTACATACATGCCACCAAAGGAAAAAATATTTCCCTACATATATTGTGCTTATTATTGTGCATATATTATACTCTGTACCATGTTTTAGGGGGAGTTCTCTTAGCTATAAATCAGTGTCTGTAACCTCTGGGAAGATTCTTTAGACAGGCCATTGCCCTGGTGGGATATAGTCCTGCACTCCAGAGTGCTTTACAGGGGAGTGATAAAACAGTGAATTTTATTTACAGACAATTACTGATTACTGTTACAGTTTATCACTTGTTCACAAGAAGAAGAAAAATCCGAACGAGGAAAGATAAAAGCTAAGGTAGATCATATGGAAACAGAATAAATTAAGAGAGCTTTAATTGTCAGACTGATGTAATCAGGAAAAGATCATGAATGTGGTTTGAAAAGTATCAGACATTGTTTTAAAAAGGAGTGTTACTTTGCTTCTTTTGGGACAGAGACTGATGGAAAAGTGGCTTCTTCAGAAAGGGAATCTTGCACACTGCTCCTCTTTCTCTCCAAGGACCCTAAAATGGATAATTCCATGGAAGAACTTGGAACAGAGGCTGAACTTACTGTTTTGAGTGTGTCTCTGGAAGTGCATTTCCTTTTCCATGGCCCACAGAGGCAGATGGCTGGCACTCGTGTTGTTGAACTACAGGTAGGATCTGTGAATGCATCTACAATGAATCTGATCCTCATCTCCTGACCCCAGGTCAAAATTCACAGAAAAGCTTCAATTATGATAATGTCAATGCTAAAACTAAAAAAAGCATAAGGGAAGAATAAGTTCATCCTTAGGTCTTTAAAGAAGTAAATTAAAGATAGTAGCCAGTTTAGAATGTTCCTCAAATATTTGCAGACAAAACTGGGAGAACATGTTAAGTTTATGCTTTACCTTTATAATTCATTGTGGGAGACTTGAAGATAGTGTGGGCTTGATCTGAAAAGATGAGACTGATTTTTAGTTCTTATGGTATAGCAATACTTTTAATAGGCTGGAATGTGTGGTCAAGAGAAATTACTGTACAGCACACACCAGGAGCTGATAATCAGTTACCCAGTCAGACTGAAACCTGTACCCTCAGCCCATGGACAGGCACACTGTGCTGAACAGACTTTCTGAAATGCCTCGTGGGCTTCTTAGACATAATAGAAAGTAAAGAAAGGTGAAATATTACCATTTTTAAAAGTTTGAGAAACTTCTGAGATTTTAGGTAATTGAAGTCATTACTGCCATGAAGTAGATGATCTGCTTATTTCAGTCATCTTGAAAGTGATGGATAGACATAGGTTAACAAAGCAGCTGCAGCAAATGCACAGAGATTATTCCCCTCTGTGAGAGTTTCTTGTGTTCACTTTTATAACTCTGTAATTCCTGTTTCCATTCTGGAAATCCATACTGCTGTTCATATGCATTCATGATCTGATGTATGAAACTATTACAACTACTGTTTGCATGTGTGCTAAGAGTAATGACCAATTGCAAGTAAAGCAGCTTCACGTCACAAATTTCAGATCAAAGAGATATCAGCTTTTTAAATGACACACTCTTGCAGTGAATTTAAATGCAGAATTATCATACAGAGGATAAAACTATCTAGAAATCAACCATGTCTCTTCTTGTTACAAGCATGCATTAGTGAAGATCCTACACAAGTCACTGGTGTAACTCTGGAGTTGTACTGAAGAGCATCAAAATAATCCTATCAGTTGAAGCAAAGGCAACCAAGTCACTATGGCTGCTATAATTGAGATCATAATTAATCTCATGCTATTTGAAAACCATTGGGACATATAATAGTGATGGGTTAAGTTGTTGTCTTAGAGCAATTTTACTGTACAGCTTTAATTCTGAAATGAGATCAACCATGACTTTATTGCTCAGGAAGGAAATCAAACCCAGAGACACTGGTCATGGTGATCCTTGTGAAGTAAGCTCAAGGCATCACTTTTGCTTTATTCTGGATTTGTAAAACCATTTTATGACTTGTATAGATGATACAGCAAGCATTAGGACTAGCTCTGCTAATTTAAAAAACCATTTGTTGGCGGGGAGAAGGTGTTTGTCACCAAATGTTTTCATGCTTGCCCTGACAGCATGGTTTCATGGACAGTATTGAGGCTTGAGCAAGTGTTCTATGGACAGCTCGAGGGCCCTCAAATTTAGGCATAATTTAAAAATTTTGATTACCAGGTCTGAAACTCAGTTATTCTCCTATGCTTTGCTTACAAAATCCATATCAGCAAAACAGTGGATATGCTTTCGTTCTGATTTTCTGGGTTGTTTCTACTCTTTTCACATCTGTTTGAATGTCTGCGGAAGATCACAGGGGTCATATTTTTATGCAGATATCACAAATTATGGGTCATATTTTAATCCTACTTGAAAAATGAAAAGTCCTTAAGCTGTTAACGAGGTTTTTGTGTGTTCAGTGTAGAAATTTTCCCAACAGAAATAAAGGCACTAACAGTCACTCTGGGTGGTGGAAAAATTGTTGCTGTAGGGGGAAAAGCAGAGAAGTGGCTCAGTCAAAGCATAACCAGAGCTGAATTCACCAGAGCAGTACAGGCAGTAGAACAAAGCTCCAGTTAAATGGAGATGAAGATTCTGGCTTCTTTAGGATTACTGATGCCCAACTTTGATATCAGTCTAATGTCCCTTTGAATCTTGAGATTCATCATGTCAAGATCCCTTCAGCAGCATTTCCTGCTTGGAGTGTACTGTAGGTTTTCCTTTGGCTTTTAGCTCATATGTTAGAATAATGAAGGGTTTGACAGAAAAAGGCTCGTGTTGCCTCTTTTGGGGACCCTGCTGCTGAAAGTCTTTGTCTGTAGATGGGACAGTTTGCACATGTAGATCATGTTTCTGTGATTTGCTGCTCCAGCTATCTGACAGAGTGGAAGATTGCAGCTCTCAAGGTCATTCCAGAGTATCTTATTTCATTTCAGATTTTTATTTTATTTAGTGGGCTTGGATGTTTGTGAAAGCAATTTTTATGTGCTGAGGATTTTTCTGAGTTTGATTACCTGACAGGGCCTCAGTTACATTTCTTCAAACACTTGTGATATTATGCTCTAAATCCTTCCCTTAGCCCTGGTGTCAATGGGGACACAGAGGCCTCTACATTTTTTGCCATTTCATTTTATGGGGCCATGAATTTCTGTGCCAAAACCAAGTAAGGAGACTGTAAGCACACAGTTGGTGGTGATTGGGAGTGGGGCTGGCCCAGCCTCATCCCCAGTGGGTACAGCTGTGAGCAGCAGGTGAGCAGCACTGACAGCAATGAGCCATGGAGTGCCCAGGG